>PVJX010030858.1:0-21713 GCA_004027295.1 Dolichotis patagonum
TCAAAGGCTGTACATTCATTTCTGGTTCTGCCGTGATTGATGTGCATATTAAAGGCGCTACCCACCTTGTTGTATGATGCTGATGAGGCTTGATTTTTTTCTAAGCATTTTTACTTCTTTTACATAGCTAAAAGTTTGCAGGGAAGCATTTATAGACATCTTATGGAATAGATTTTGCTGTATTTAAATATAACACAGCAAAGGCAAAGGTACCTTCAAAGCTATGTTTCATAGATGAAATATTAATACCAATAAATTCCCACTCTCTTACACATTCCTTGAAAGTTAGTGTTTCACAGACACTTGGAATCGGGAGGGCTTTAAATATCATAACCTTGTGCTCACGGAAGAGACATTTTCTGTAGCATCGTTAATGGATAGGCTAAAATTCTCTATATTTTAAGTGAGGTAGACTTGAATCAGAATATTTTCAGTTGCAAATGTAAAAAACACAATTCAAACAAAGGAATTGGCTCTCAAGATTGGAAAATTCAGTAATTTTTCATTTTCAATAAGGGAGGTTCCAAAGTCCCAATGTGTAGCCAGCCATTGTTCCACATTTTGTTTTCCCTTTCTCCCTCTCTCTCTCTCTCTCTCTCTCTCTCTCTCTCTCTCTCTCTCACTGGGGATTCAAACTAGGGCCTTGCACCTGCTATACACTCTGCTGCTGAGCTTTATCCCCAGTCCTCGCCTTACTTCTTAACCCTATTTTTTTCCCAGCTGATTTTTTTGGTAATATCACCCAGAGATCCAGGGTAATATCTTATCTCCATAGTCATCAAAAATAGGGCTTATTTCTGACAACTGAAAGCAAAGTTCTAGATTTAAGTCTGTTAGACTAACCCATTTGACAGCTTTACCTCTAACCAAATACTGGGCCCACGGAGAGGAAACATGTAATGCTAAGTTAAGTCATATACCCACACAGAAGTGGCCAATAACCATGGTGATTTAGTAATTTAACTGATCTGACCTGGATTCTTTTCTTTATTTCATTTTATCCTCAACCTCCCATGAGGCATAATTATTTTTCCTATTTCTGTTTAGTGTCTCTAAACAGACAAGACCAATATTGCCTTAATTCAAGTTATTAAGAGTTTCCATGGGACTGTACTGGAGATATCTCATTTTCTCCACTCTGTGATACTCTAGGTGATTTTCTATATGGTTGTTACTGTGATTAAACCCTTATTTGTTTCTTTACCACTCCACACCAACTCCTTCTTCTTCCTGTTTAGAGTCTATTGATTCTTGTTCCATATCCATTTTTACCTTCAAATTGTGACCAATATTGCTCTTTCATTATCCTATAAATTTGTCTGTCTTTATTATATAGTCTGTTTTTACATTAGAGCTTTGGTGTCTGTGTTCTCCAGGAGATTGTGGATGTCTAAGGGGTATGAAGCTTATCTTTTTCATTTTTGTATCTTCAGAGATACTGAGCATGACATCTTGTCTTGGAAGCTTTCAATGAATGTTAGTCAAATACAATTATTGTAGTTCTGAAATACCTGATATAAATGGTAAGTGTTTTAAGGGTATAATCTTGGACAAAGTACTCAACGAAAAGCGAATATATCATGATGTAAGATTTCTTAACCTTACTAAGTAGGAGCTATGGGCAGGGCTCAGTGTATGGTCAGTACCAGGAAACAGTTTTCCACAGGTCTCTTCCATTTCTACGCTATATTTCATAGGTGAGACACTGACTGCTCCCCGCCCCCCAATTTATCTTTTCAGGGATTTTCCCAGTGAAAACCTGTCACTTTGGAAGATAGAGACAATGTCTCCCTCAGCAGAGCACACGGTCTCTTTCCTTATGGAAACTGGTAAATGGCTCAGTTCTCGAAGCCCAGGCTTTCTATACGGCACTTCATGAAATGAAGATCGGCTAACTGCCTGCTCCCCAGCATCTCCAGGGACTTGAGGCCCAGGCATGGGTGTGGGGAAATGCTGAGACCTCAAGAGAGCACTGAAGCCCTTGGGTAGACATCACAGCCTTCTGCAGGTAGCTTAGAACCTGAGGAGGAGGCTAAGGTTTCAGCACTTCACAGTTCTCAACTGGGCCACAGACAGGCTCTAGAAATTCATGTTTACTTCCAGCACATTGGTCTTTACAATAGTATATTCCAAAGTGAGATGAACTTAATAGAATTCGGGTTTCAATATATACAATCCTGCTGGATACTTTAACTATCTAGGATAGATGTAATATTTTTGCTTATAAAATCTATATAATGAGAATCAGTGTGTTACAACTCACAGCTACTTTATTAATTCACTGTTATGTGACAAGTGCATTAAATTTTATTTTAGTACATTAAATTCTATGTTTCTTATGAAAAATACCACTATGTGCTCAGTTGTATATATAAAAGTTCCTGGGTCTCTTTCCTAACTATTTTCTGTCTTTCACCTAGTTACAGTGTTATTTCTAGACCTAAATTGTCTCTTAAGTCTTTCTGGTTCCTTCCATATCCAACTTTTACTATAATCTCCCCTTGAAGTAATGATGCAGTATAAATGTTCTCCTTTCCTCCTGCTTTGTGAATCCTCACTGTTAGTTTTGCACGCTAAACCAAGCACCAACTTTCCAAACGCTCCCCTGACCAACTTGCATTCTAAACCCATCAAGCATGGACGCCCATTGGCTTCTGGATAAAGCCAATATTTCTGAACTATGGTTGCATTAAAGGAGACCTTATATGATGGTGGAATAAATAAAACAAGGATGTTTGTCTGTCTCAAATAACATTTTGGGGACTGACAATTAAGATTGGTGTAGCAGCTCATGGAAGTTAATGAGAGAACTGGAGTGTTCAGACCCTGCTGTTTCCCCACCATCCCTAGGAGTGCTCCTCTTTCACAACGTACAGATGGCTCTGGCGTCAGATTGCATGCATGAAGCTGGGGAGAAGAGAGCGGAGAAGTAGTTTATTTCTTATAAATAAGCTACTCATTTGTTCAGAGCTCTTCTGCTTATATTCTGTTGGTTCTCAGTTAGTTATATGGTTGCAAGAGAGGCTGGGGAATACAGTTTACATTCTGGATCTTATTTTCTTAGCAGAGAACTGGTGTTGAGTGATTATGATGATAGCAGAATGGAAGAATGAATGGTAGGTGGTAATTGCAGGTTCTGCCATGCTTCTCTGCAAAGGGTCTTCAGGAGCTGGCTCTCACTCACTCTGTTAGCCCCACTGGACGGTGCCACCCCTTGCTAAAACACTGTGGAAACATACCTCATATTGTTAGATCATTATTGTTTTGATTTTAAATCTGTCTTGCTCAGCTGGACTCCGAACTTCTTAGTAACTGTGTCCCCCTTTAATATTTAAATGCCAACAGCTAATAAGAAGTTTGCACATAATATTTGATAAATAATAAACCAAGTGATATAATGGTGAAAACACTACCATTGTGAATATTAGTGTATGCATTTTACATATGAAAAAACTTCTGCCCAGGTGATGGATAGCTCGACCTATTTGGAGGTGACTGACCTAGAACTTGGTGTTGAGACCTGTTTGACTTGAAGGCCAGAATCTTTTTGCTCCACTGAGTTGACATTCCTCTTAATCTTATAATGCTAAAACATGCAATTATGGTTTCTCTCAATTATAGAATTCCAGATTAACTCATATTCTTTGGCCCTTTCCTCCTCATGAAAATAAAAGCTTTTAAGAAGCCTTCTAATCATGGATTTCCCAGATTGTGTATAAAATAATAATGGAAAAATGTATTTAAGAAAGCAATAGCAATCTTCTTTTTGAGGTCTTCTCCAGTAGCCGGAAAGATCTGTTTCTCTGTCTCTTTTAGCCAATTTTAATTTACAATTAATGTTTGTATAATGCCTTTCCTACTTAATTCTCTTCACATTATCTGTGGAAGAAGAAAGGATATGAATAGATACATGAAAATATTTTTCTGGAATCTTTCAGGAAAACCTTATTGACCCGTACTTAACTTGTTGATGAGAGCAGGGATCTTTCTAATCTTTGCTGAGATCTCATGGTGTCAAAAGTAATCACTGGCTTACTTTTATGAAGAAGCAAAGATGGATTGTGTCCAAACTATGAAAATGGATGTACAACTTCAAAAAGAAACACTTGGTAATATGAAAACTGGCCCAAGATGATAGTGGCGGCTGGCAAGGAGAAACTATTTTAAAGATATTTTAGATGATATATCCACTCTCCATTTGGGTTCCTCCTCATCTCCACAAGAACATTGAATTATAAAAGTGAAATTCCTCCATGTGATTCACACACACACACACACACACACACACACACTAGATTTAAAGGACTCAAAGATAAGAAGATAAGTAACATTTTACAGCTTGGAAAAAACATTTGAATCTTAGTGAACTTTAGGGAAAGTGTCCTAGGTGAAAGAGAGTTCTTTTTTGCTTGCATTGACCTTAAGGTTGTGGAGAAAACAATCTTTTGCTCTTTATACTTATTCTTCAAGTCATGAAAATTACCCAATGGCATATAACATACTGACTTGGGCAAGTGATATGTACCAATGCCTAGCATATTCAAAATTAGGTTGAAGTTATTTGAAATGTCTAATTGGAATTCTTGAATTGCTCAGGAAATCGATGGCCCAATTGATTCCTGACTCCCAAAAGACATCTTTTGCCACAGACTTCCAAAGTGTTAACTGCTTTACTCAGTCATCAAACCTCCAAGGACTCAAAAGGTGGGAACTGACTTGATGCATGACCCAGGTATTCATTTAAATACATTTACATCACATGGTATTACCATGGATGCTCCTGTGGTCAATTCAAACTGTGTTTTAATTAACTAGCCCCAATATTTATTATAAAGTGAAGTGACCTTTTGTTTTCCAAAGCTTTTGGAATCTGGAAAGGACAGTTGATGAAGGGGGTAATGATGTATATTGAATGTAAGGTTGAAGAACTTTGCTGATGATAAAGTTTTTGAGCAGAATTTGAGAGATGGTTACATTGCTTTAAATTCTAGACAGTCTCCTGAAGGGACCAGCCAAGAACTCAGTCTGGCTCACAACCAGTTTTGAAAACTGATTATACATTCTGATCATTGGACCAAGACACTGAGTTTGGCATTACTGAAAATTGTTAATATGTTTATTTGTGCATTGAAAGTATATAAATTGCACTATAGTTTCTAGCATTAAACTTCTAAAAAAGGGGAAAAGTATATATGTATATATTCTCTGTGTCTCTGTCTCCCTCTCTCTCTCTTTCCTCTCTCTGTCTGTCTCTCTTTCACTCTGTGTCATACACACACTCCAACAGGAAATAATTTGACAGTGGATTTTCAATTCTGCCAATTAGAGATAAGATTTTCTTACTCTCTCAAAGAAAGAAGATGAATGAACTGAATAGTCATTGCTATTTTTACCACCGGTCTCAAAGAAATGGCAGCTGGTGAAAGGATTTATGAGATAAAGACACATACTTGATGCATGACAAGTGCTTAAAACCGGTTTTTCCCTTTAAACACACTGCAATATCTTCATGTATATTGCATTAATCTATTTTTTGCTTATCAATTCCAAACATAACATTGACTTAATTTTTAATTCTTTGAAAGAATGAGTATAAAATGATATCACCAAACAATTCTGGAGAACTGCACATCTGCGCCTCTCCCTCTCCCTCCAGCTCTGACCTTGTCCCATACAGTTGCTTTATTGGGCTCCGTGAGGTGACCTCATGGTCACGCCCTCATCTGCAGTGTCCTGAAGCTTGTCTACTCCCATGTCTTTCTGATGCTGACCAGTTATCCTCTTGCCATTTAAATTTCAAGAGCCGACATTTCAGTATCTTTGAGATTCTGTTCCAGGGTCTCTTCCTTCTCCATCACAGTCTCACGCTCATGGTAAGAAATGATGAACGTTTGGTAAAACACTGCTCTTGCTGTTGTGTATGAATTATGGAAGCAAAATCCACTGATCTTATATGTAAACTGGAAATGTGCATGTGGGTAAAAAGGAGGAAAAAGAACATTCCCCTATCCCCTCTCCTCCTCTCCCATCTCCTCCGTTCTCCTCATCCCCTCTCCTTCCTTCTTTTCTTCTTTTTCTTTGTACTGAGAATTAAACACAGTACCTTCACTGAGCTACATCCCCGGTGCTTTTGCAGTTGTAAACAGGGTCTCCCTAAGTCACTAAATTTGTCCAGGTTGGGTTCAAACTTAGGATTTCTCTTCCTGTCTCAGCTTTCCTGAGTGCTGAGAATGAGCCCCTGACACATTGGAATCCCTAATAAACATATCAATAAATTTTGGAATGAATAAATATTTTTCATGTTATCGCTATAAATTGTGTCAAGATTATTTTTTATTTAGGGAAACAAAATATTTACTATTAATTATGATGAGAAAATGAATGGAAAATAAGTGTATCAGATTTTAATCCAAATTAAACTTTTTTTGTCTTTATAAGAGAGTTAGAGGAGATGTCACATTCAGTTTCTCAAAATAATATACCAAGGTATATACAATCTCAAAGACTGGCTATAAAGGCAGAGTAACCAGGTTTCTGGTTGGCATATAGTTGATAATAGTTGAATAGTAAACTCTGGATGATGGATTGAGGTTCTTATAGGGAATGGCAAATGGAATGTTAAATAGCTGAGATTATGACACTTACTTGAATACTATATAACCTGTGGGAAACCTGACATTCGATACTTCTCTGTATATCAGTAGGAATCCTAACATTTAAAATCCTACTGTAAATCTTAAGTTGATTCGAAGTTTTGGTAACTTTTAGTTAAGACATTCACACTATTCACAGGAGGCATGATGGGTTTTGTAAAATACGTTTCAGGTTTACTGTTTTGAAGCTAAAATACATACTTGTTTATCTAGAGCATTAAAGGTCATAGAAGTATGACGTGTTACATTGGAAATGAAGGCAAGTAGTTGTTACTATTTGCCTTTTTAAATGGTTTGAAAACAATTCAAATGGACAGTATTCTTCCCAAAGACTTACTTACTTGACAGCTTGCATTTATTTGAAAAAAAAAAAGAAGTTAAAATAATCATCAAAATAATAACGAGCAACAAAAAAGTGCTGAAAACAATTCATGGAGTTACTTGACTTTTCTTCTTCTCTTCTTCCTACTTGCAGGGACATAGAACACGTTAGCCAATTAACTGTTAAAGAATACTTTAAAAGGATTTACTTCTTTATATTTATGAAAATATATAATGGCATTTTCACAGCATAATGCTTATGCACATAATTAGTCAGTTGAACTTTTATATGCACATAAACTAAAATGTCTGCATTTATTCAATGTATATTTATTGAGCATCTATTGTGTGACCACAGTTGTCTAAAGATGCTATAATCAAGAAGAAACAAGAAGTGATGTAAAGAATATGCCTGATGATGTTTAGATTTGTAGTCAGTGAAGGCCTGCTGAACTGGTGATCTCTAAGCTAAAATGTGAGTAATGCAAAGGAACCACCCATGTTGGGACCTTTACACAGACTGTTCCAAGTATAAGCAGGGATGATTTGTTTCAGAATTTGTAGTTATGGAGTTTTGGTGGATCACTCTTTAGGGGTATCAGGAGGCTCCTGGGAACTATCATTTCATAATGGGTATCCATTTTTAAATCAGATTGAATATTCATTTATTTGGTTGGGATAATGGAATTCAATTGATGGAAAACACGATGATCCAAAACAGTGAATAAAATCTTTTGCAAAGGCAAGATTCACAAGGTAGGAAAGTAACAAAAGACTGGGAGTTGGGAATAAGGGAAATAATACCATGAGAAGTGAAATCACGTCAAGCAGGAGACAGGCATTGGACCCTGTACAGAAAGAAGAGTGGGACAAACTCAAGTATCTACTTTGTATCTTGAGTGAGGAGTTCAGACACTGCAGGCTGTCAAGCAGGGGTAACATGGTTTACTTTTACTTTACTGTGTGGGAATTGATTCAGGAAGAGCCCAAGGTAAAGTGAAGAGATCTGTTGGGGATCATTGCAGTGGTAATGGTGGGCAATGTGGTGGTTTGAATAGGTCACGGTAGCAAAGCGAGAGAGGCTGGGCTAATGTGGAAGGTGTCTGAAGGGGAAACACATGAGACTTATTCAAGAACTGAATATTGGGAGCAGAGATAGAGGAAAGAGGTTGTTAATGAAGGCAGAGAAAAGTTGTACGTGTGTCTGTGTGTGTGTGTGTGCGTGTGCACGTGATTGTTAATTTGTATTTTAATGCTCCTGCATAACTAAAACTCATAAAACTTTACTGTAACTTAGTTAAATAATTTTGAGGGCAAAATTTATTAGCATACCCAGCTGAAGTACTTCTATTCCTTTGTTAGGGTTCCAATGAAGTATCATTATTTTTGAGCAATTTTTAAAGCAGGAAAATACATTTATTAAAAGTTTAATGCAGCAATTCTTACTCTCTTCAGTATTCCTGTGTATCATTAACCACCATACATTTTAACAATTCATAATCCCTAGGAAGTTGAGAAGTTTCAAAGGTTTCTAAATCTTCCATTGAAAACATGAAGCAGTTAGATAAGAGTTGTGTGTTAACACAAATAAATGCCATCTAAATAAATCTTTTAAAATATGACTTCACATTATTTTCTGTGGCAGTTTGTAAAGCACTTCTCCATCAGTTGTGTTTTCTTTACAATGGTTGTATGAACTGGTAGGTGACCACTACTATTTCTAATCTATTGAGAGTGTTGAGATTTAGGTTAAATGACTTGCTCAAAATTAAACAAAACAGGGTCCAATCTAATGTTCGTGACTTCCAGCTCTAAATTAAAGTTTGCTTTTTCTATTACAGGGATTAAACATGCTCACACACAATATTAAAATAGAATTTAATTTATAAGTTAATTTATTATACTTCCTTGGAATCTTAAACCTACAGTTCATGTTAATACCACTAGATGACAGTGACATTTCAGGATGAAATAGACATCTCAAAATATTTGAAGGAGTTATATAGAAATAATTCTAATAAATATTTCCTTTGGAAAAATGTAATAATTAGTTGTAAGACTGTTACCATGCCTAGAAGATTGAAATCGAGAGACATCATGACAAATGTTCACACAGCCTGGAAGGAATCACAGTGTTATTTCTGCACCGGTTCTTCTCTTCCAGTGAATTTTTTAAAACAATAGCCAGAAAAAACCATCGTAAAATATGTTTTGTGATCAAAGTAACGCTGATCAATTCCTCCTGTGAATAAATGTCCCCCTCCGGGGACTAGTAAAGCAGATTTTAGAGTATAATTTTAGAAACAGACTTATTCTCTGATATGTGCAAAGCTGAAGAGCAGATGCCAAGACCTACCCGCCATATGCATGAACGTTAGTGTTGCTTGAGTGTTCCAAGTTTCTGTCCTCTGCACTGAGTAAAACCTTCTCTCCGGTAAATCAGAAGGTCACCAAGAAGACTGGTGTCCACGGCATGGCTAATAGATGAAAATTCTGAATGGAGAGGCTTTCTTAAGGAGTTCTCCCGGGAAACAAATTTCTGTCCATAGAGGAAATATTTCACTTTAAAATTTTTTTCCCACCAGACAGTAACTTTTAAGCGACTTTTAGTCTAACCTTGTACATTGAGTCAACTGGTAATTTAGATTTGCTAAAACCTCTCTAGGTTTTTCTGTTTAGCAGTCTCATGTAATGATATCACTAGATACTTAAAACAAATGATGGTAAAACGATCTTTATCTTTAGAGATAATATCTCTCAGAAATGCGAACAAGTCAGAAATTAACACATCCGGTTTTGGTTTGGATGACAATGTCCCCTGAAGCCTTGCTGTACTTACAGCCAGGGCTTTCGGAGGGCCACATGGCTGAGTTGTGTTTGGAGTGGGGTCCGGGTGGAGGTGGGTCCCTGGGGTGAGACCTGGAAGGGTGCCTCTCCTTCCATGAGAGCCCCCTTCTATGTCTCTCTACTTTCTGGCTGGCATGATGTGAGAATCTTTCCTTTGCTCAGACCCTTCCACAAATGTGCTCCCTCCAGAACTGAGCAACCATGCGAAGACAGATCCCTCTGAAACTGTGAGCTATAGTTAACGTATAGGTAGTGGGTGTCAGGAATTGTGTCACAGTGGTAAGAAAAATGACAGACACCTCTTGTCTGATTATTGATTTGTTATTGTATGATTTTCTATTCTGTATACGTGCTTACATAGACATTTTAAAATGTTAGTTAAAATTCTGCATCATTTGTTTGGTTTGATACATACGACAGAGGTGGGAGGTCAAGTATATTCTCTAACAGAGGAAACTTCCCTCAAGGGTGAATGTCAAATTGCTGCTCCGCATTGGTGCTGGCAGGCAATCGAACTATTTCACAGCAGCTGAGTTTACACTTCACCCCCAAGTGAGATACCTTGGCGTTTACTCGCGTGTAGGTCCACAAACAGCTTCATTAATAGCGTGTGTTATTCTCATTCAGAAATCAATGGAGACTGCAAAAACTGTGTGACCCTTAATCCTTCCTGTTGGCTACCTCTGGGTAGAGAATTTACAAAGAGCTTTTTTCCCTCTGGGGAGAAAATGTTCTAAGTATGAGGCATTATAAAGCTTTAACTGGCTGTGTCTGTGGTGGCCACATCAATATTTGGGCTTTTTGTGATGAAATTTTTGGTCACAAGTAATATTTACACATGAACTTAATCATCAATTTCTTTAAAAAATTTTTGTTGTTGTTGTTTTTACTGAGGAAATTTCCCATGTTGCCAGAAAGATTTGGCCTAAATCTTATGCTTTCTTTGTATAGAGCTCTCCTGACTGATAGAAAACTGTCTGCTGTGGAGATGTAGTTCATATCCACAGGATGCTGCTGGGGACCAGAGATTGGGGCTGGAGTTTTGTCCAGATCTTCAGCTGAGACATTTCTTAAAAGCCACTGAGCACTTTAGTAGGAAACACATCTGATTCTTAAGACCACAGGACCAGTGCTGAGCAGGGCCAGACCACTAACTCCTCAAGAAATGCAGTAGGCGGTCTTGGCACCTACTGCAGTACTTCTGGAGTGCCCTCTCCTTGAATTTGAATGTAAAAATCTAACTGCTATTAACTTTCTGCATAAGTTAGTTATCCCTTAATCCTGTTTAGGGGCAGACCAAGAGCAGAGCTCTGATTTCTGTAAAGGTTTGCTGTCATAGTTTACTCAGGCTTTTATAGCAAAATACCACAGACTAAATATCTTATAAAACATAGACATTTATTTCTCACATTTCTAAAAGCTGGGACAGCCAAGCTGTGTAGCTAGCTGGAGCGCCCTCACTTGGGCTGACAGCAACCTCTTATATGCTCACCTCACAAAAGGGGCAGGGAGACCTTGGAGGTTTCCTTTGTAAGAGACAGACCTGGATTGTGAAGTTGCACTTTTATGAATCTCCTCACCTTCCAAATGTCCAACTCCCTAACACTGTCATGTTGAGGGCGGTATAAAACCCGTAAACTCAGGGGGAAACACACACACACTCTCATAGATGTAGCTTTGATGTTGTCTTGTTTTTCTCCTTCTATTTCTATTCCCTAGAGGAAGATAAGAAGGGAAATTCTCTCCTGACTCAGCTTTTTTGGCTGATCAAAAAATGGAGGTAACGTAGGTGACAGAAACCCTCTCTGTGATTCGGGGGCTCTTAGACTGAGCAGTAACAGGGATGCAGGTAGGAAGGACATTTCACGAGGATATCTAGGTCCATGGCAACGCTCACTTGGGGGATGGCTTGGTTGAACTTCACTTTCAATTATTCAGGTGCACTTAGGGCAGATACAGTGTTGGCCAGACTATTAAAATAGCCTCTGAAGAAAGTCCTGTCACCATGCCCCTCTATGTATGGGATATCTACTCCCTTTGTCTCTACTCCAGGAACACTGTCTTGACAGATTAATTTAGTGCATTAATAATTATTTTAGCAACTGGTACACTTTAGTTCATTCACCTCCTTAGCTTTCAATACATGCTTAAATGTTTACTAACATATTTTGTCTGTCATCATTTTAGGAAATTAAAAAATTTTCAGTGTACATATATTTTCATTACTGAAATAACTTCCTACTTTTAAAATAACCCTAACCCTAAGTTTCAAACCAATGTTCTGTTTGCACCCAATACTTCTCTACAGGAGTCTTGAGCTATAGAATAAGTCATTTTATAGTGGTAATGAGATAATAGGATTGGTGAGAGGGATTTTTAATGTGCTTAAATTTAACCCCAGAGACCCTCTCTATATAAACACAGGCACATTTTTTTTTTTTCAAGTTTGGGAAATTTTGGTATAGTGAATTGAACATTTCCAACTCGTCAGATTAAGAAATAAAAGAATGAGTAATAAACTCTATGAAGTGATATTTTTCTTCTTTCATTTCCCTTTCGTGATTTCTATGCTTCCTTTCTGATTTTCTTATCTCCCTCTTCACTTGTAACCCCGTATCTTCAGCCAAGGAGTGTTTTCTCTTCCTATGAACTCTTTAAAAAAATGGAAGGATGTTTTAGTTAGAGTTTACTTACATTTGCAGCTGTCCTAGATTTTTCAGGAAACTATACATGTAAAAGACTTCCATAAACTGAAAAAGCTTTATAATATTATAGAGAGCATATGTACTTTTTCTATTTGAAATTCAGCCACACATTAAAAAGTGTTAAAATTATATGTGCAGTTCAATTTGTGTGGTTGAGATAAACATCACCAGTAGCATTTTTTTCCCTAAATATCTTTCACATGTTTCAATTGTAAGTGATTTTTGTCCAATTCAATGTGAATATACTCATGTCAGCATACTAATAATAACATACTTGGGCTCACTCAAAGTTGTGTTATCGTAGAGCTTCTTTTCCCTGCTAAATTTATTTCATTGTTTCCAAGACACTTGTCTGACCATACAAGAGATTTTGTGCTCAAGGCCTTTTATAATCTAAAATTGGGTATTTATGCTAAATGCAGTACAGTGTTACTTCAGTTTATGAATTTAATTCATTTTACAGTTTTGGAGAGACAACTACATTCGTCTTTGCGTGGTCATGTTTGTTGCCCAATGCAGTTTGCAAATGGAAGCAAACTTTTGCTGAACACTTTTGTTTCTAACTGAATTGTGTGTAAAAAGAAGCATTTGTGAACTTCATTTAAAGTTATACTTATTTAAAAATTACTATACTTACTTAAAAAGTTATGATCGTATTTCATAAAAATAAAGCCTAAAATATATGAAGCTGTATATTATTCTGACAAGACATGTATTAAGTCTCTACGAGATTTGTTTAAATAATAGGGCTTTATTTCATATTATGAAGGATTTTATTTAGAATAATTTGGTAATAGTATTAGTTCTTTTCCTTTTGCTGGGCTGAAATACTGATAGATATCCACAGTTTAAAGGAAAAGAAGTTTATCTGGTTCATGAGTTCAAGTAACATTCAGTTCATGGTTGGCTGGCTCCAAGGCCAGAGAGTCGTAGTGGAGGGACGTGAATGGGAGTCCCGTTAAACCCCTTGGCAGCCACAAAGCAGAGAAAGGAACCCAGGGGCCAGAATTCACCCTTCAAGGTCACATCCCAGTGACTTTTCTCTTCCCACAAGGACCTACTTCTCCAAAACACATTCAACTACAAACCATTGACAGACCCATCCACTTGTGAATGTAGCATCCTCGTAACCCAATCACCTTCCCTAAGATATTGAAGGACATTTAGGTCTAAACAATAACAGTGGTGAAGCAGAATTCACTTGATAATTCCTGATTTTCATACTAATTTACTGATGATATGGCTGTATAAAGTTAAAAATATGCATATCAAAGTTTTAGCATGGCCATCCAGGGATCTCTTCCTTCCAAATGTAGTTAGATTTATCTGTCTATACAGAATGACACTAAAGATACAGATCAGTTCTGTTCTATGGTATTACTTGTTTTCCAATTTCGGTTTCCAATAAATATTTTAATTTCTCAATGTTCAATGAATTTCTGGGTATTTAGAATGTTTGCTATAGCATATATACTGATTGATTTCTTTTACAAAGACACCATTAAAGCTTATATTATAATATATGTGGCACATTTATTTGAGTTAATTGATAAAGATGCAAAGAGAGCTTTTATACTGACCAGGATAGCCTAGATTACGTTGTATAATGCAAAGGCTCAGGACCTTAGCGATGTAAACAATGAGTGATTGTTTCTTGGCCACTGTACCTGTCTATGATGGCTTGACTGGAAGCTCTGTTTTCACATTTTCTTTTGCCCTTGTCTGAGGATAGACTAATGAAATGCCAAGATGACTGAAGGAAAGGGAGCTCTGGTGATTCTTGGGTTGACATTAGGTGTTTGGATCTAGAAGTGACGCTTGTCAATTCTGCTCGTAACTGTTAGGCTCAAACCAGAAATATGTCTATATCTACCATCCACTTCAAGGATGCCAAAAGATCAGTTCTATCCTAGATGCAAATGTCCACCACGGACCCTGTCATTCAATCATTCACTTAAATAACTGAATGCTTATTATATATTCTTTTTCCTTTTTTTTTTTTTTTTTTTGGTACTGGGGATTGAACGCACAACCTCGTGCTTGTCAAGCAGGCACTTACAGGGCTGAGCTAAACCCCCAGTCTCAGTATAGATTCTTGAGTCTGCTCAGTACTAGATATATAGCAGGGAACAGCCAGATGCGGAATGTACAACCCCAAAACTTTCATTTCAGTGTGGTACAGAAAACAAAGTGAAAGCAAATAGATGAATTGTTAAAAAAGAAAAATAAGATATTAAAACTATGCAAATAATTATAAACACTGATCTCACAAGAAGTGGATTATGCTTTAGATGGATGGGCACAGAAAATCTCTTTGGAGAGGAAGTTTGAAATGAGACCCAAGAGGCCAAGAAGGGTGGGTCACTTGGAAACAGAGAGAAAGCACCCTCCAAGCAGAGAGCAGACCTCTGCATTGACCCTAAGTTAGAATGCCTGTCTTGTGTGAAAAGCACAAAAAAGAAAGCGAGGGGAAGGCAGGTGCCCAAGGAGGAGTGCCCTGGGACAGCGGCTGGGGTGAGCTGCAGAGTGCCCCATTCTCTTTGATGGGAAGCTGGAAGGCAGAGCAGCTGAACAGTAAAACTTGCTGACATTTACAAAATGCGCTTTCCAGCACTTGGAGAGATGGGGTGGATAAGGGCAGCCAGGAGCAGCAGGTGTACTATGCTTGAGGAAGGTATTGGGAATGGTCAACGGGGCTGTGAGAGCAAAGGCGAGCTACAGAAAGTTTTCCCAAGAACAACTGCTTAGGTGCTAGTTAGTGCCAAGACAGAGAAACTGGGTGGAGACGTGGGTTGATGAGGACAGGGGCCTGAAGCTCTGCTGTGATTATAACATTTAGTTGCTTACTTAGGCATCCAAACAGATGCGCAAAGGCAGTTCGGTAAGTGAGTCTGGACACGGTATTAGGATAAAGTCACATAGGGAAATGGTAGAGGGGGGAGAGAAATCCCCTGGTGTTAAGGCCCAGATGATTACAAAATTAAGAGGTTGAGCTAGAAAGGAGAGGGAAGAAAAAAACTGAAATAGAGTCACGTGTGAGTCAGAAAAGAATCTCCCGAGGAAGCTAGAAGGAGAAAGGGTTTCAGGAACCAATCAGTTATATTAAGCAATGTTAAAAATGTAAGAAAAATAAGAACAGAGAAGGGGCCACAGAGGTTGGAGCATACAGGTCATTGTTTATCTTACCTAAAGCAGTTTCTGTGGGATGGCAAAAAAGAAGCCTACTTTGTGTGGGTTGAGGAAAGCAGGAGGAGGCGAGATTCTTCTGTGAGGAGGATAAAAGTGGGTTGTTAATCACAGGATTGTGGGAGCCAATGAAAATGTATTTTTTTAAATAAATAGTGGAGTATAATCTTGGACAGTGACAGCACCTGATATCCAGAAGGTAAGTGGATTTAGGAAGGATCATTTCATAATTATAGGAAGGAAGGGAAGCAGGTGTAGAAAGCAGAGAAGTATTAGTAGTTTTGTTGCAAAGAGAGGAGAGACTACTGGTTGCACTGATTCTTTCTTAAGTCTGAGTAAAATCACCAGGACTTTAAAGGATGAAAAAGGCAGTGGGCAGTTGTGGGAGAGAGTTCAACCTATGATACAGTCAATTTGCTAAGTGCAAAAGGGAAAAACGTAAGGAAACTATGGAGAGCTTGCCATATTGTGTTACATGACTAATTCATACTTGCGCACATAGTGAGACTGAGTAGACTGGCTTTAAATTACTGTCCAGTAAAGTTCAGTAGTTTGGGTATTGAAAGAGAAGGATGCTGGGTTTAACTAGAATTGGGCCTTTGCTTGGAAAATAAGATGGAATACGAGAAGCAAAAGAAATAACTGTTTGTGACAGAGTGACTGTAATGACAGATAATGAGCTCTAAATTGGGTCCATGGAGAGGAGGTCATGGGACAGGGGAGCGGGTAGTGCTTAACGGTGAAAAAAGAGTGTAGTGTTGGAGTAAAAGTCTCATACTTTAGGGGTAGACAGTGATATAAAGTTACCCATAAAACAATGTAATATATTGTATTTTTCGGCAAGTTTAGCATCTCATGGGAATAATTAATCCTGTCTGGGGGAAGGGTTAGGGAATATCTAGTGTACTTACCGCTCATTAAGAATTGTGCCAGATCTTTAGAGGAAGAGTGGCCCTTTTACTTCCTACATTGTGAATAACCTTTAGGATTTGGAGAGCTAGTTGTAGGTTCTAGAGAGTTGAGGAATATTTTTTTACCATCTTACTTTATGACCAGAAATAGAGGCATTATTTTAATCTGGGCGCCTGGAGATGCACTTAGCCTTTACCAAGGTCTCTCTCCAGTGATAACTGAGTTGAAGAAATAATGTCCTGTTGAGCATGAGACTAGGGATGGAACTTGGAAGGCCAGCACAGCATCACAAAGAAAGAACCCACTCAGGAGAAAACTGGCACTGGAAATGAGAGCTGTCAATGCATGTTGTGGTAACAGGTGGAAATGCAGAACTGATCTGGGACCAGAAGATCAAGATACAAATGTACCAAAAGGAATATGTTATGCATTGCAAACATACACTAATAAAATTCTACTCTATTTTTGATGCCGATACAGTTAGGCGTAGTACCTAACATCCTCCCAAGTGCTTCTGTTAGGATATCTCCCAGGTGATATTAACCTGTGACTTGATTCACTTACAGCAAATCTGATTTCTGGGTACAATGTGAGTGCACCTCATCCAATCAAGAAGAAGACCTTATAAAGCTATGGTCTTCTGAAAAAGAGGAATTCTTTGGGCTCGGTCTACAACTCTTTCCCGGGCTTCCGGTCTCTTGGCCTCCCCTAGAGACAGGATTTCTCAAGTTGCACAACGGTGTGAGTGTGCTCCATTCTCTTCCTTCTTCTGCTTGTCCAGCTCCTCCTCCTCCACTTCTTTGTCCTCCTTCTCCACTTCTTCCTTTCTTCCTTCACTTCCTCTTCCTCCTTCTCCTCTCCTTTCCCATTCTCCTCTTCTTTCTTCTACCTTTTCCTGTCTCTCTTCCCCTTTCTGCACACATACAAGCATACACACACACACACACAAACACACAAAGAAACACACACACACACACACACACACACACACATGCACACACAGAGTCTTCTAGTTTTGTTCCTTTGAAAAGCCATGCTAATAAGCTAATTTAACTAGAAAATCATTTTATAGAGCATCATCTGAAATAAGAAAGTTTTACCAAATCAAAGGAGCTGATTTTGGATGCTACATAGCTAGGAACAATGATGCCAGCAGGAAATCTGATCTGTGACACTTTACAATTCCTAACTACAAAGGAATCTGAAAGTTTAGTTTTTAGCCTCAGTCTTTCTTGTTACAGGAAGGCACGATCAAAGCGTGTTGTCAAGGGGTGAAGAGAGCTGGTCTGCAGTACATGCTCCAGTGATGTATGTGGGAGTAACTCTCACTGTGCCTGACACTAGTAGAAGCTGCCCTGTAACTACAGAGCTGTAAACTTCTTGGAAATCGAGGCACCTCTGTTCTCCTCCTTTGCAGCCCTGCAAAGCTCCAAATTTCCCATGTTCAGGTGACAACTTCTTTGTAGCCACTTTCAATTTTTTCCCACCCTCTTCTTATTTCTTTCGGCACTCTACTGACATTTTAAACTATTGCTTCTGCCAAGATAGATTTCCCATTTATTTTGGAAATTCTATTTTGGCCTCTGTTCAAGCAGTGAGCTCCATTCTGTTGTTTTCATGAAGATGTTGGTATCAGATGTTAAACTTGCCTGTTTTGAAAGTTGAGAGTCATTTAATTGGGAATGTGTAATAGCCCGTTACCACTGTCTCAGCATGACAGATCACAGAGACTCATAATGATAGCATTAGCAAGTAGCAGAAGAGAATGTGTATTTCGATTGCTGATTTAACTGAGATTCAGGACAGAGTCTGAATTCTGTCTTAAAATGAGTCAACGTATAGTCTTTTGATTTTTTTTAATGATGAAATGGAATTTGTTCTATCAACTTATCTGCTATGTTCTTTTGGAGCTGATCAGTTGGTGGATTTGAAGAAAGCATTGAATATTTACCTCAAAGGCGCTTGAGTATAATGTCCAAAGCTAGCTTGACTGGGTCCCCTGCTGCATGCTAGTCACTGACCTAAATATTTTATATTGTAATTGATTTTTGTTCTTACCACAGCTCTGCGGTGTGGTAAGAGCTTCACTTCATAGGGAAATAAAGGGAAGCACTTGTGGGTTAAGTACACTGACCAAGGCCACACAAGGGACAAAATATGCTAAGAACTCAGACACCAGGCTTCAGTGTGGTCCTTCATAACCACCACTCTGCTCTTTATTTCTGATTGAACAGCACAGAAGAGGATGTTTATTTGGGTTCCCATGTATATGCTTTCACTTTGATTGGCAGGATGCATCAGAATTGGTAAAACATGGATTTTAAAGATACCCATGTATAATCCATACATGAATATTGATGTATTAGTCAGATTTCTGAAATGCAATACCTGGCAGCCACAATTTAAGGAAAGAAAGTCTTAACTTGGCTCACAACTTTAAGGGATCCAGGCCATGGTTGGGGGTGCTCTAAGGCAGATAAAGAAGCAAAACTACTCTGTTAATGGCAGCTGGTAACAATGACTATACCTAGATATCAAGGCGACATCTTCATGATTTATGTGGGCACAGCCAGAAATGAAATTCACCCATCTCCTGGTAGGATCCCAGAGCCAATCAACTGTCATCACACTCTAACCACCACAGCCGGTCATTTGATTCCTTTCTGTACACTTTTCATGCACCTTAATTTGTTGTTGTTTTATTTCCACTAGTTTATTGAAATTTGAACATAGTGTATGTCATCTTGAACAGGAGATTCATGTGACTCCCTGAGCCCAGGCACCAGCTGTGCACCTTGGGTGGTGAAGCTGTGGAATCTAAGAGTAGTAAGAACATTGAGAGGAAAACTCGGCATTCTCCTCACAGAGGACAAATGTGAGATGCAGGGTTTATCTGAGGATAGTGATGCACTTGTCAAGTGAAGTAAAGGTTGGGGAGAAAGGCATGGGTCTTCCAAAACTGATATATCAGAGTGTATCTATCAACTACTTGTGGCAACTTCTGCTATGTGGGAAGAAGAACCTCATCTAAAATTGGTTTATTTTAGGAGCAAGGGTTCTGAAAAATTTCAGTCACTCTTGGAATTACATAGACTTTTTATTATTTTATAAAGAAAAAATTCTCAGGTGGCAACTTCAGTCTGCATCTAAATCTCCATAGGAATTAAACATACATTGTATATCTACTCTTGTTTTAGTTAATATGAAATCTATCAAAGACACTTAAATTCTCAATAATGGTTAAAAACTGGACTGAAATTATACTCACAAAAGTGTGCCATTTTCTCTGAAATGATCGCATGTTTTCAGCTCCAGTACTGATGGTTTTCAAAGCAAAAGCCCCTATGACCAAAAATGAGAGGAGACACTATTTAAATTTTCCTCCATCCCCTTTGTCTTGGGAGATTAACTATCTGTCATTTTCTTTGGAAAGTTTACTTCCTTTTGACGTTCCTCCCAGAAAGAGCTGCACAATGCGAAAGGTCGAGGTCTCCCCAGATGGCCCTGCAGACTCACCACACGCAAGTTACATGGTTGTTTGAATTAGCTGGGCATTCTTTGTGTTTTCTGAAAAGACGAGTGAGAATGAGGAAGAACAGCAATTCATAACCGTGCATTCACTGCTTTTTATATTGTACATATCCTGGAAACTGAAATTTTGGAAGTATATTATCAAGAGAGGGACTTCGGTGTGGAAGATGAAAGGAAACTGCCATCTCCAGAGAGAGTCCTTACTGTGCTTGCCATTCAGAAAGGAGCTGGATGCATGCAGGCCTGCAGAATAATATACTGGGCACTGGCCAAACCTTCTGGCTGAATTTTCGTACCTCTGGGAGAAATGGCCTCTTCTGTATAGGCTTCTGTTCTTTCTGGCCTTCAGACATCTGCTTTATCTGTTATCTTTCCTTCTGCAAGAAGTACGTCTATTAGTTGCAAAATATGTACAATAATATTGCAAGGGAAAATATAGCAAGGAAGGATAATTGAAATGGAATTTTAGTCCTCTAGCAAAAATTGTGGAGTATTTTGAAATGAAGCTAGGAAATTTCCCCATAGTCAGCATTATAATATTGAGCTCTTACTAAGCAAAATTTTATACACTCAGGAAACAGTAGGGAAGAATTGGTTTGCCCCATTTTAACTGGAATAACACTGAAGTGAAGAGGTCAGGTGACTTTCCCAAGAGAAAAATAAAATAAATTGAATATGTGGAACTTCTGGATCATTGTTATCAATATGACTACTGTGTTCCTATTTGTGCTTAATTTTAGTGCTTAGGGACTCTGAGGTACCATGAAATTCCCTGGAGAAGGGTCACTCTTCCATGCAAGCCTGGCAAGCTGTGCAGGGGTTGGCAATCTGAATGATTAACTCCGGAAGGTCCCAATATGAAGGACATGTCCTATTGATACCAAACTGAATGGAGCCAGGTGCTCAATGATGAGCCGGCATCAAAGTTAAACTTGAAGTCTCACCTCTGTTTTTATTTTCTCTCCTCCCTTTTTCTGCCTGGACCTCACCAGGACTGAATGTTGGTACTGCTTTCATCTTAAGGGCTTTCTGCTGAGCTTCTGACCTCAGAGCTCTGCAACTCTACCCAAGTAACTTGCACATCCCAGTCCGTTCATGCTCCTGCACTAAAACCAAAGCAGCCCGGTCTGTCTTCTCAGGATACTACTGTGGAAAAGGTGGACAAATCTGCTCCTGAAAGTGCACATGGGCTTTGAATACCATCAAATCCCACGGGTTTGTGATTACATTAACTACCGTAATGATGATGCTTCTCTGTTATGGATGTCCAGTCTAAGCGAAAATGTTACTTCCCATCCTTCTTCTCACCCCAGCCTCTTCCTCTACTGCTTTATTTATACACAACAGAGTGGGAATCTGCATGTAGCTGGAACTGATTGGAAACAGTTTGATTATGGCGCTGTTTTTTTTTTTTTTTGAGAATATATTCTGTCTCCAGTTAAGTAGACTCCTGAAGTACTGTCTACTCATCTTTTTTTGCTGCTGTTATTCATCTTGTTACCTTTTGAACTGATGCAAGTTTAGTATTAATGCAATCAGTAAAATTTTAATTGCATGC
>PVJX010030859.1:0-21696 GCA_004027295.1 Dolichotis patagonum
AAAAAAAAAAAAAAAAAAAAGATGGCAGTAAACAGAGGGCAAGAGTCTCCTCTCAATGGCAAGACAATAAATAACATTGCTTTGAGACCCTCAGACAGCCCTCCATACCACGTGGAACAGTAGAAATGAGGACAATACACAGATCTGCACGGGTAAAGAAACACACAATCTCATTCCGCAAGAGGGTAAAAGGGGGTTTAGGATGTGGCTCACTGGGACAGCACCTACTCAACATGCGCTGGTCAGGTGCACTTTAAACTGTTAACTGCACTGCGTTTTCTCCACTTACTGTATTTTTCATACAATCCTCCTCCTACTAACGACCCTAGGAGCCTAATAAGTAAATTCAGTAACTAACTTTACATGTTTAATTCATTTCTGTAGTACCACTTAGTCATCAATAGCACCCTTTAAGTTAATTAATTCCAATTTCTCATACAGATTATCAAGAAAACTACAGAAATGTAACTTCTCAAAATAAAACTAACGGATTAATAAAGTGTACAGGAAGAAAATTACCTTCATTAGAACTTTATTCAAAGATTCCAAAACATTTTCTTAATATTAACAGCCAAAGTAGAGCAGCTGATGATCTATAAGAGTGTTCTATTTTATTATTTAACATGAACAAAGATCTATAAACTACAGAAACCTTGATTAGAACATTTTCAGCAATGTTATTTCATGTAATTGTGCAGACACGCTTTTTCCCTCTTCTTTTTCGGGCACTGCACGGGAGACTGTACCCAGAATCTCACACATGCTCAGCAAGTGAGCAGCACCCAGCCTCGAGGAGCATTTGCAATCACACGTGTCAGGTGACCTAAGTAAAAATGTACTCTGTACATCACTGTTCTCAACAGTAAGAGATTAAAATGAGCCAAACATCCATCTGTTAGGATTAAATACATCAGAAATGTAAAAAGCCATTAAAAAGGAGGAGACAGGCAGTGGCTGAGGCATCGGACGACTCACTGGTTGACATGTACAGAGCCTGGGTCACCGCCATGAAAGGGTTTTGCACCCGTGACCAAGGATGAAACCAGATGCACCATGATAAGCAATGACCTGAAGGAGCTGTGGTGAACAAGAGAAGATAAAGCCCAATGGTGCTCAGAACTTGCTCAAATCTATGGCAAAGCAGAGAACCCAAACACGAACAACAGGAAAGAAAATGAGGCTATAAAGGTACAGAATTAAACATGAAGTATAAAATAGAAGAAGAACAAAATGAATTTACTGATCAATTTGGTTTGCAGAAATGAACTGAAAATTTCATTTTTACAGCACGACAAACAGAAAAAACTCCAAATGAAAAACCCTTGACACTATTCCAGTCACTTGAACTAAGTAAGTCACAAGACAATGTGGAAGGAATTCAGTCCTCTGGAGGCAGTAATGCAAGTCTGAGGGAGCTGGTGTTCAACAGTGCACATCCACCGTCAGTGGCCACTCAGGGCAGGTCTTGTCTTCTGCATTCTCAGCATGAACTAAGTGGTCTGTCAACTTTGCTCTTCTTTTTTTGTAGACTCATAATGTTTTGCAAGGAAAAGGAATAAATCACTGTTTTCAAAAACAAGAATCAGACAGACGGGCCGGGGATTTAGCTCAGTGGCTTAAGTGCCTGCCTGGCAAGCACGAGGTCATGAGTTCAATCGCCGGTACCAAAAAAAAAAAAAAAAAAGAATCAGACAGGGCTGGAAGTACAGGTCACAACAAGGAAAAAAAATAAGGCAGATCGCTACAACCAAATATGGGGCTATACCCAAATTTCATTTAAAAAGCACAACATACACGTAAGTTTCTAGAAACCCCAATGGGCTGTGAGATTACAGGAATGAAGTATTTTCTTGTATACTGCAATTTTATGTACTTTAATTTCTAAGCCATATCAGTGCTACATCTCTTATACTCTTACACCCACAAGATTAAAGGAGGGGGGCTGGGGATTTAGCTCAGCGGCATAAGCGCCTGCCTTGCAAGCAGGCAGTCGTGAGTTCGATCCCTGGTACCGATTAAAAAAAAAAAAAAAAAAGATTAAAGGAGGGTTGGCCAGTTTTCCACAGTTCTTATAATACAGATTGTTCTATCATCCTCTAACACTCTTCTTTGGGGGTGGGAGGCACCTGGGGCTCTTCCACGCCAGTCACACACTGCACCACTCAGCTACACCATATTCACTGCATTTGGTTTCCGAATAAACGAAACTCTCAACCAACCCAGGTTCAAACCGTGCTAACCATAAAAACATATAAATTCACTTTGGCAATCACCCATCTACCAAATATAGCTTCACAAAGTACTTGAAACATTTTTATTCACAGGAAAAAAAAACTACTTATAAACATTTTGATAATTTGCTATATATGACCACCTAAGCAAGAATTTTACCTTCAAAACTTGCCCTTAATAAAAAAATGTAGAAAAAAATTAAAATACAGAGAAAAAAAGTATTTTTATCCAGTGACTTAATTCAAAGTTTCAAAGCATTTCAATTGGTGAGAAGGGGTGATATTTTAAGAGTCTCAACAGAATGAATTAAGTGACAAATGACAGGCAAAATCCATGTTTCTCTCTTTCCTGAAGTGACATTAACAAGAGAATTAAAAACAAAATAAAACCACTACAAAAAGAATCTGACAGGCATCAGCAAGTGAAACACTTCAGCTAAGTTCTGGAAGACAGCTGCGTCAGACTGAGCAGAGTAAACCCAAGGCCAGGATGAGCCTTTCATTCAAAGGAGCAACACGAGAGACCCAGTACTAGCCAGAAAACAATTAGAATACAATGCCCAAAGCTCATGTAAAAGGAGCTTGTGCTACAGAAGAGAAAACTGGTCTGTCTAGCAGGGCGCTAAAGAATGTGCCCCTTGGGAAGAGGGAGCTTCACAACTGGCAGCAGATTTTTAAAGTCTGCCACGTACACGGAGCCCCTGTCAGCCTTGTTTTTTGTCTAGTTTGATTAAGAAGAAAGAGCTATGAATCATCCAATACTTTATTTTCAGAAAAGACAGTATAATATACAAAGAATTAAAAACTAAACGGAGGAAAAAGGTGATCTAGGCAACAAAACTATGAAGATACTAATTAGAAGTATTAAAAAGATCTGTAAGGATAGCACATCATAAAACAAAAATAGGTTGGGGAAGTGGGGGTGATATAGATAGCTCAGCAGCACAGCACCTGCCTGACAAGCACAAGGTCCTCAGTTCAATACCTGAGACCAAAAAAAAGGGGGGGGGGAGGCATGGTGGGTGGCACATGCCTGTATTCCCAGCCCTGAGGAGGCTGAGGCAGGAGGCTCACAAGTTTGAGGCCAGCCTGGGCTACATAATGAAGTCAAGGCCAATCTAAACTACAAAGAGAGAACCTGTCTCAAAAAAAAAAAAAAAAAAAATAGGATGTACTGAAAACATTCAGAAAACAAAACAAAAAATCTTTGAAATTTTAAAATCTGATTGGTAAAATGTAAAGTATCAATCATCAGGCTGGAACATAAAAGTCCATGATTTAGCATAGAATAACAATATCAAAAAAAGTAGAAAAGATGACCCCCCCCAAAAAAAACCTAGAGACAAAGAATATGAGAGCTCTAACAAATATCTAACAGGAATTAGAAGAAATAATATGAAAAATTCAATGGGAAAATTTTAATTCTACCAAATACTCTCACCAGTTGATGAATCTATAACTACGTTATTTCAGGGCACAAGGGATAAGAGAATCTTTTAAAAAGAGCAGAGAAAAATGCAGACAATGTGCAAAGCACATAGTATTAAGACAGTATAAAAGCCGTAATACTCAGTGACGGCATACGGACAGCAATAGGTATTCCTTCAGGCTTGAGGAAAAACCACTTTCAAGCCAAAATTCCACAATAACTCTTATTATATATCACAAATGTACAGCACTACATTCTTTACATTTCATTCCAAGATAGTATCAATTACTATGACATATACAAAAGCAAAAAACTGAGTCCAATAAAGTTGAAAATTTCTGCTGTACATTATATACATCAAACATTAAAATTAGTAAGGATCAGAACCAAAGCAATCTAGAGCTTATTTTAATTAACTTTTTAAATTATAAATATAACTTAGTTGTGAGTTACAAAGAAATCAAATATTAAAGGAAAATTTTTGCAAAAGTATTCCAGCTACTCTATGAAAAAAGAATTCTTATAGATTCTTACTTTATAGCAACTATTAATTTATAGATCTCTAAACTGAGCGTGGTGGCACATGTCTGTATGTAATCCCAGCACTTGGGAGGCTGAGGCAGGAGGATCACTGCAAGTTTGAGACCAGCCTGGGCTACAAAGTGAGCCCAAGGCCAGCTGGAGCAAGGTAATGAGACCCTGTCTCAAAAAAAAATTTAGGTCTCTATAAATCAACAGCCAATAACGTTCTGAAAAGACAACCAAACAGTACATATATACCTCTAGACGTGCAAATACAACCTATGAAGTTGTATTAATCTCTCACATCACCCAACTACAACTTTCAACCTAACTACTGATTTAAAAATAAGAGGGAGAGAAGAAAGTGATTAAAGACAGCATGGGATGGGGAGGAGGAGTGCCAGATTTAGCTCAGTGGCGCAGCACTTGCCTGGCAAGCACGAGGTCCTAAGTTCAAGTCTTAGTACCTCCTCCTCCCCAAAAAACCGGCATGGAGGACACAATCCGCAAAATCCAAACAAAAAAACACGATTCATTCTCTCTCTCTCTCTCTCTCTCTCTCTCTCTCTCTCTCTCTCTCTCTCTCACACACACACACACACACACACACACACACACACACACACGGATAGAGGGAAAAAAAAAAGAAAGCTTTCACTTTCCTCAGGCCGCCCCACTGACTGGACATCATCTTCCTCACTAAATCACCATGGTGCCTTTGTCACAAATCATAAACCATACTCCAAAACTTCTTTTCCTTATTCTTGGTCCTTTCATTTACATAAATTTCAAAATCAGCTTCTCAATTTACACACACTTCACACATCCAAAAGCCTGCCCAGGTGGTATTTGGAATTGTATTCAATCTTTGCATCAACCTGGGGAAATTCATGCATTGTCATATACATCCTGCAGTAAAAGCCTGCTTTACTTCCCTCAGCAACGTTCTGTAGCTGGTTAAAGGTGCAGTTACGCAGAGGTATAAAGGCATTATATGTCTTTCTTTACACTCACCTGTAGGTGTGTGATGTGACTATAAAGCCTTTCCTTTTAAATTTATTTTTTGGGCTGGGGATTTTGCTCAGTAGCACAAGAGCCTGCCTGGCAAGCGCAAGGTCATGAATTCGATCCCCAATATCAAGAGAAGAAAAGAAGAATTCAATTTATTTTTTCTGTATATGATGCTCAGACCTCATGCAAGCTCACTGCACCTGCACTAAAGAAGAGGCGCAAGAGTGAAACTTTTAGAAAATATAGAAACACATATTCCCATTACTAAGAAATCTGTGTCCACGCCAAAACAGTGACAGTGGGATGAGGTTTTGAGTTGTGCTGCTTATAATAATAATAAAGTATTCTCAGTCAAGTTTCTTTCTGTTCCTTCAGTTGTATCAAAGTCACCAGTCCTGTTTGTTAACAACTAATTGTATTTTATTTAGCTTTTCTCCCCTCTCACTGTTGCATCATTCATTTTGCAACCATTTATTTATCATCCTTAAAAAAACCAACCAACCAACCTGGCAGGCGCCAAGATGACAAAACCAGCACTGAAGATAGCACTATTAATAAGGAAGCAGCCTACACACAAAACAGCTTGGCCTCTCAGCCCCTCCAGGTAAACTTCAGCAGTGACAGTGGCTAAAATCCAGCCCTTGGCACAGTTATCAATAGAAAATAAAAATGCATTAATTATATGCAAGAATGTTAGTAGCACTTGTAGATGGAGTACAGACATGTATGTGGAAAAAAAGGGGGAACTACTTCTGTATTTTCCACATTTCGACAATCAGTTACACTGCTCTCATTATAAAAAAAAAAGTTTATTTTTTAAAAATTTAATATTCAGTAATGCTAAAAGAACAGTAAAACTCATATTTGTAATACACTATAGTGAGAAAAAAGCTGATGGAGTATTCTGGAAAGAAACAGCATTTTGGTTTTGTTATAATTGTTATTAGTGTATGTTTTCAGTACATAATGACTATATTCATTGTAGGAAATTGGTACATGTACATAATACATCTCAATTCTTTTTTTATTTTTTGTTCCCTTTCCTCAACCCTTTTAGATAGAGTCTTACTATGTTCTTCAGCCTGGTCTTGAGCTCACTATGGAACCCAGGGAGGGCTTGAACCCATGCCAATCCTTCTGCCTCAACCTCCCAAGTGCTGGGATTACAAGTATTTTTTAATTTTGTTTCCTTTTTTGCCAGCATCCAATTCATTTCTTATAAATTCTTAAAAGTTATCATACATACATATAGATTAACCACCAGAGTAATAAACCAAAAAACATACAAAACAGTTATAGTCAACCAAGGTACACTATTAGACACACAGTCCATGCTGGACTACAGTACCCTTTTTTTTTTTCGCTCTTTTCCTATTATCTTGTATTTCAGATTTTATTTATATATTTAGGAGTTTTGTTTCATTTTGTTTTGTTTTTCGTGCTAGACATCGAACTCACAACCTCACGTTTGCCAAGCAGGCACTTACACCGCTGAGCTAAACCCCCGGCTCTTGTTTTAGTTTTTTGAGACAGGGTCTCACTGTGTAGTTCACGCCAGCCTTAAACTCACTATGTAGCTCAGGCTGACCTCAAACCAACAGCAATCCTCTTGCCTCTGCCTCCCAGGTGCTAGGACTACAGACATGTGCCATGCTCTTCCTCAGTTTTTCACATGGGAGAGCCCATGGGATATTTAAGCTTCTGTGTCTGATCCACTTCACTGAACTCTTGTGTACAATCCTGTATTTTCTTTACCCATTCATCTGTTAATGAACACATAGGCTGTTTCCCAGACTTAGCCATTATGAATTGTGCCACTATAAATAGGGGTATGCACACATCACTGTGGTATGTCTGTACCTCTTTTGGGATGCTTGTAATAGCAGCCAGGGAAAGCTTCAAGTAGGGTGAAAAGCCAGCATAAAAAAGCAGCCATGGGTTACAACCCATGGGAGCATGGCTGCCCAAGCCACTCTGGACCCCATGTGCCACCACAAGATGGGGTCTCTGCCATCATGTTAAATACCAGACTTAGGAGTAATAGAATTTAATGTTTGCCGAACTTAAGTCTTGCTTTTCCATCTGATCCCTCCTTGCTATTTTCCTATCCCTCCCTTTTGAAACAAGAATGTTTATCCTACGCTATTTTATATTGCAAGTACAGAACTTCTTACTAACCTTATACACACAGCCAGGTATGGTGGCACACGCCTTTAATGCCAGCACTTGGGAGGCTAAGGCCAAAAATCTTCACAAGTTTGAGGCCAATCTGGGCTCCTTAGTCAATTTGAGGTCAGCCTGAGTTACATAGGGAGACTCTGTCTCAAACTTTTAGGGGCTCACAACTAGTACGCCTTTTATCTCAGAGAAGACTCCTGAAATAGACTGTATACATTTTGCTCTGTGAAATGAACTTGAGCCTTTTGAGGCCAGAAGTAGAATGCTATAACTTGGCACCGCTGGGAGGTGGTGAGAACCTGGTAAGTAGATAAACTGATTGATTTACTGAGTTTTACAAAGTTATATGAGAATGTCTACACAATAAAGTTCTAAAAGCAGAACTATAGAGTCAAAGATATATATACATTTCAATTTGATTTTCTGATATATTAACACTCTAAAAATACAAAAGAGCATCAAGAGCTCTATGTCTTTTTTTTTTTTTTTTTTTTTTGGTCTTTCTATTATCAACAGCTGGCACTAGCACAAGACGCATGGTACTCCTTCTCCTACAATGCTCTTCTTGGCTGGCAACAATTCCACTTCACTCTTTCCTGTGTCTGCTATAAAATATTCATAAACTGAATTTTTTCCCGAGGGTCTTTTTGAGACAGGGTCTCATGGCTACACAGTTCAGGTTGGCCTTGAGCTCACTTCATAGCCCAAGATGGTCTAGAAACAACAATCCTCATGCCTCAGCCTCCTGAGTGCTGGGATTACAGGTATGCACCGCAATCCATGCCCGGCTTCCATAAACTGATTTTGTGTGATGACAAGTAATAAGCATACAAAGGAGATTTCCTGATCCTCTGCCTTGTGTTCCAAATAAAAGTTTAACATTAACAGGAGTCATTCTCTCTAAATTCTACATATTCAATCTTTAGTTCTCATTCTAATGAGTTAAATGAAGTTTAATTCTAAATTTTTTCCAAGTTAGGTAAGTTTATTCTGCTTAACTGCATCCTCTCACAACTACATAATGTCTGCTAAAATCACAATTAATTTTCTTCTGAACCCTTATACCATGCTCCAATGGGAAAACGAGTGTTTTCATCAACTAGGCCCAGCAACAACGAAGATGCATGCTGGGTTTGTGGCAAACCGCCGACTCGTGTACCTGCACTACCACGGTGGGTATCTCCTCTACAGGGAGACGACTGGATAAAGCTTTAAAATTTTAAAGTGCAGTGACAACTTTATTTGTTTATTAGTACCAGGTGTCAAATTTATGATCTTGCCAGACAGGCACTTGTGCCACTGAGCTAAATCCCCAACCTGACAACTTTAAAGTTTGGTCTAAAGTTTTTCCTCACTGGCGAATAAATGAGACTATTTATCAAAAGGGCCATATGATGAATTTTTCTCTGGCCACAATTACTTCTTAGATATGGAGAAAAAGAGATCCTGATCTACCCCAGGCACTCATGATGAAAGATAACCATCAATGCATCAATAAAATATTTTCAGATCTGGGATGAATATTGTCTTCATTACTTTTCTCTTGCTGCTGCAACATAATACCTGGAGAAATGAGAACTTGTTTCCATCAGGTGTTCCAGAAAACCTGGTTATTAGCAAGTCATTAATCCTTCAAGGGGAGTCGGACACTACACCAGTCAGTGAACATAGCTCTTGCAGTGAGAAGACACATCTGTAGAGATGTCAGGAATGTACACACAACATTCTGTTTTCATAACCACATAGACTGCACCTTGTGCTGCTATTAAGAGTATCTAGGACAATTGTTTTTGATTGTTTTGATTGTTGAGGCATGGATTCACTATATGGTTCAGGCTGGCCTTGAACTCACCTTGTAGCCCAGTCTGGCCTCAAACTCATGGTGATCCTCCTGCCTCAGCCTCCCTCAGCTGGGATTACAGGATTACAGGTGTGCACCACCACACCTGGTTGGCATATCTGGTTTTGTAGAATAGCTTTTCTCATCATTTTTACTTTTGAATTTAGTAATGAAATAATCTCTGCCGTGTCACTGTGAGCTTTCTGTGTACAGTTAATAAGACATTCAATGTACCCTATTACATTCTGAAGTCCCATTTGGGGGATGAACACAGAAGCCAAATGATCATACCAGTGAAAAACTGATCTGGTCCACTGACATCACAAAACTGGCAAGTTGGCTAAGTCAGTCTATGGTTTTAACCCAGTACCCTGTACCTACAGGTGCCCTAATACACATCTTCCTACCAACCCTGGAAACAACCAAAGGTCTGTGTCACAGAGCCACTGAGTGCTGTCTGGGACTGGTCACCTTATTCCAGCTCTCCCTTCCACTCAGTAACATCCTGTCAGTATCTAACACAATAGTGTGACAACCGCTCTGTGTGAGAGCCCATCCCATACTGTGAGCCACACTGCTCCATTCATGGTAAGTGGTTTCTTTTAATTCTAACTTATAATCTAAAATTTCATTGTTAAGATCAACGGCAAGAACAGACTATTATACTACCTGTCAATGACTTTTATATCCTTAAAGAACAAAAATTAAATGCAAACAATGCCAACTACAAATTCTGAATGGCTTTTTATAATTCATAATTTTGGAGGACAGACAACCAATAAAAGCAACATGGCATGTTTTGATTCACAAAAAGTTCACTACTGATAAAATATGTGATTGCAGCCATCTACATGGCAATGGAGACAATGATCATGTCTATATTCTAGGTTCCTAATTTGACAACTGTTTAAAAGGAAAGCCAGGCACAGGGGCACACACCTGTAATCTCAGCATTTCGGAGGCTGAGGCAAGGAGATTTCAAGATTAAAGTCAACCTAAACTACACAGTTACAACCTGTCTCTTTAAAAAAAAAAAAAAAAGGAAAAGATTATAACCTAAAAAAAAAATTATAATCTGAAGCATCATACCATTAAGAGACTATGTACCTATGTACATTTATGTGTTTATAGCTTATCCAAGAATGACACCAAATTCTGCTTCTAGATTAGCTCTTTTAAAAAAGTATAGTAAGGCTTGGAACATTTGTACAAGGTCCTGAATTCAATTTTTAGCACTGAAGAGAAAACAAACAAAAAAGATTAAGTGATGAGTCGCAAGTAATACTCAGAAACAGGCCATATTCACCAGGATAGATGTAATAGGTGTCCCTATCACCTTTCACTCCTAGAAGTAAGATACACTCTGACAATGAATACACAGGCCCCACATCCTTTACTGCATGACAAACTAGGCCAGAAAGGAACCTGTACCTAAGGGAGGAAGTGTTTTGAATGCACAGTGAAACTTAACTTCAAAGTCTGCTGTCCAGATCTCAGAGGCGGCCAACAGGAAAAAAGTGGCTCTTAATCAACATGACTGGGGCTGGGGATTTAGCTCAGTGGCCTAAGTGTCTGCCTAGCAAGTGCAAGGTCGTGAGTTTGATCCCCGGGACCAAAAAAAAAAAAAAAAAAAAATCAACATGACCGAATAGCTGCACCTAAAGGCTGGAAACAGGCACTCATTGTCACCAATGCTGCACTTAACAGCTTTTTAAAACCAGGCTTTGTGAGTTATAAACTCACCCCAATCAAGAATCCCAGTTTCTACTACACAATTAGTCTTGTAACATTATCTTTTAGTACAAAACTACACTTTGTATGCTTAAGCGTTTTTTGGGAGGTAGGGGAGAGTGGAGGATTGGGCCTTTGCACAGTTACATCTTTGTCCCTTTTCAATTTTTTGAGACAGTGTCCCGCTAAGTTGCCTAGACTGAGCTGGAACTTGCAATCTCCTGCTTCAGCCTCCCAGAGTACTAGGATTACATGTGCATACCACCAGACCTGGCTTCCCCACCTCAGTATTCCTTTGGCTTTTTAATTTAGTTCTACCTATTTGACTTGAGGATTTATAGCAGAATTTTTTGAAAGATAAATTCAAAGAGCCTACCCATTTCACATGCTACTGAATAGTTTTCGGTCTGATGTTAACTAACATAGTTATGCACTCATCTCCATACTATACATCCACATCCAGCCAAAAGACTGTCAGTTTCAATTACTAAATATGGTCTATGAGCTTACAAATTTATGAGCTGTGAGATTCTCTGATAAATCAATAAATCATTTGTGCTTTGGTTTCCTCAACCATCTAACATGGTAAATAACAGGATCTATTCTATAGTGTTATTCTAAGGATTAAATAGGATACATGTAAATTAACTATAGGGTACCTATCACAAAAAGTTCAGTAAATGTTGGTATTTTTAAAAGCCAAATTCAATATACATGAGCTTTACATAAGACTGAATACAAGACACCTAATATCACAAAACAGACAGAGTAGAAGACTCAGATTAAAAATGAGGTAGCAGGCAGGAGCTAAACACTACAACAATCTTCTCCAATTGTAACTGTGTTGCTTCTTCAAATTTACAATTTTTCAGTTTACTTATGAAATGAAGGCATATCTGTGAATCAGTGATACTAATTTAAGGAGCAATGAATACTTAGTGTACCTAAGAAAATCTCTAAGGGATGGAGATGCAGCTCTGTGGTAAAGTCTGCCTAGCAAGCCTTGGGTTTAATCCCCATTACCGCAAAAATTAAGAAATAAAGAAAGAAAATCTATTAGTGAAATATTAGTCATACACAAAGACTAAATACAGTAAAATATATACTGATAACAGGTTAGAAGCTAGCTAGCATAACAATAAGCCTTATAGTACTTTATAATATATGCAGCATATAATCTGTCAAATGACCTAGGTCACTTTATGTGAATAAAACATGCTGCCTCTCTCCTTCTCTCAAAAGCACGCTAAAGGGATTCTCACTGCTCAGACCCTGACTCACATACAAGAGGTGAATCACCAACTTACCCAGAACCAGCCCGGGTCTTGCTCATTCTCTCTCAATCCCACTGAAATCAGAAGGAACAACTGCCTCCCTGCCATACTGGGAAGCTCAGGGCATTCAGTAAGTGTTATAATTCAGACTACAAAGGAACTTAAGAATGCCTCCGTCAGGTTTTCTCCTATATTCCACATAGGAGCAAGGAGTTTCTGGACACTCAACAATATCCCCAGAATAAAAAGTCAGTGTTCACCAAATTACCCCTCTTGGCTGCCAAAGAACAATGGGGCTTCAGTCATTTTCTCCTTGTAAAGCAGAAATAGATAGGGCATGACTTCAACATGAGCAAAATGTCAAGACCACAGCAATGTGCACTTGCTCCACGTCAGCATGTGCACTGGTTAGCAGGGATGTGGGCCTTGGCCACAGACTGCCCCAGCCCTACAGAGCTATCTGAAACTGAGAGAGCCACAGATGAGAAAGTGGGCCTACTCTCCTCCCTCTCAACTGGGAAAAAAGACAAAGGCAAAAAGCCCAAATGTCTGTCACTTCATCCTAATTCAAATGAATTATCGCTTGTCAAACCTGAACTGACAAGCTGGGGCCCTTGGTTATCAAAGACTCAATCAGCAGCTCCCAACCCAGAATATACCCGTGGTTGTTCAAGAGCGACTGAAGGATCACGCATGTATACTAAAGAAGTTTAAAGTACCACACAGAAGCCTTGATAATTGCATTTCAATATATTCTTAGTCCTCATGGAAGATGAAAAACACTAGTTATTTTTCATTCCAAGCAATCTGTTAAAGGAAATCAACATTACTTGTAAACAGATTTCAAGCCATCAGAAGGGTAAAATAAAAATATACCTCTGTGTTTTAGATATTCTTTAAATCATTTGTCAGATTCGTGTTCCAGCAAAACTCTTATAACTGACCACATAAATTCAAGTTTAGAATGAATCTTTACAATCTAGTTTCTTGGAATACATAATAAATGCATGACTCCTTATCACTTATTATAAAGACATCTTTAAGAAAACTCAAAACAAGTAAGGCACGGTGGGTGCACACCCATAACCCTGGCACTTTGAGCACCTAAAGAAGATCACATTCCAGGTCTGCCTGAGCTACATAGTGAGACCTTGTCTCAAAAAGGCAAAAATAAGTAAAATAAATAAACCTAAATAAAGCAATGATAGAATGCTTACTATCAGGGAGGATCAAATTTATTTCTGAAATATTTGAAGAAAAATTAAGTCTACTATGGCTGACCTATACTTGTTGCCATGGAAGATTTGCATTTATTTCTAGGAGAAAAAAAAAGAGGAAGAAGTTATCCAAAAGGTCTCTGGAGTTAATGTGTGTATAGGTACAAGCAGCAAATTACACCTCTGAAAGAACTACAAAGCTGCCAGAGGCAATAAGTGAAGACTGAGATTCAATCCCCAAAGTGGGAATTAAGAGGGTGGGCAATTACTGAAGTGGTTAATTCATTTTATTTCTATTAGACTGCTGCTCATGAGGGTCTGGGGGTTTTTTTGTTTTGTTTTTTGAGATATGGCCTCACTATGTATTCCAGGTTGGCCTTAAACTATGTAACCCAGGCTAGCCTCAAACTCCTGACAGTCCTCCTGCCTCAGACTCCTAAGAGCTGAGATTTTAGATGTGTACCAACGTGCCTGGCATACAAACAGTTCTTACGATCACCATGACCAGAAAAGAACTAGATAGAAGAAATAGATTATGAAGTACCACGTTGACAGAATTTCCTTAACTGAACCGAAACATTCAATCCCTTCCTGCTCCCATCACCCTGGACCCACGCTGATGCTGGCCCAGTCCCATGCTCACCTGTTCCCCCATATGACGTGTCCCACACTCTCCTGAAAGATGAGGAGACAAATGCTAACCTCTCTGTAGCTCTCTCAACTGAAGAGTTACAACCTACCTGTCTATGAGTTCAAATATTTTGTTATACCTGTAAGGGGTACCTATTACAAACTACATTGAGCACAGCTACACCTGTGCTCAAACTCTATCACCACCACCAGATCATAAAAGAACATCACCATTGCAGCATAATGCTCAAAACTATAAACAAGGAACTTGGTTTTTATCACTTTTGCATGCTATCAGTACAGAGGGCACTGGCTATACATGAGCAATACAATACAGACTACAAAGTTTTCATCCCAGAGAACCTCAAAAGAAAAGAAAAAGTCATATCCCACAAGGCCAAGAGGCACTAATCTATAAACCAGACCCCCGAGTTCTAGTCCTTGGATTCTAGTGACTATACACTTGGCTAGTAACACTTGCCATTTTGTTCTACATGATAACAAGATACTCGAATACACTTCAAGTCAGGAATAAAACAAAGTCTGAAATGGTTGCATTACAGTGAAACTCCTGTAGGGCTTTAATATGATAATACACAATGTAATTTCAATTATGAAACTTTCAGTTAGAGCTGGCCTGGTGGCCATGCATATAATCCCAGCACTCAGGAGACTGAGGCAGCAGTATCTTGAGTTCAAGACTCATGAGTTTCAGACCAGCCTAGACTACACTAGATAGGCCCTGACTCAAAACATCAAAAATAACTTTAGTAAACTAAGTTGAGCAAGATCCTGAGGAGCGTTTGGAATGTTTCAAAGGTATCTCTGGATTTGATCACGAGGTCACTAGGTACATTAGAGTAACATCTAAAAGCTATTTACCTGATGTGTGTTGCGGGTAGAGATTCGTACTGGCGAGACAAGAAGAGCTCCCGATGTTTCAACTGATGCTTCTGTTTATCAGTCAACTCAATCTCAACTGTTGTTTCAGATTCTTCTTCAATTTCCTCTATATAAATAAAATTCAAAGAATCCACTATTACAAAGCATACTATCTCTCTGAATACTAAGAATTAAAAAGACAGATCAAGGGCTAGGGATTAGCTCAGTGGCTCAAACGCAACGCTTGCCTGGGAAGCGCAAAATCATGACTTTGATTCCCGGTACCAAAAAAAATATATATATAAAAGATAGGTCAAATCGACATTTCATTTTCTTCAAGCTAAATAATTTTAAACGTATACATTTCATTTCAATTATAAGCATAAAATTAAATCCTTTGGACTCAAAGAAGTAAAACTCCAATTTAAAAACAGTAAAGTGAGCTAGGGCATAAGTCAGCGATAGATGTGTGTAACTAACATACATAAGGCCCTAGGTCCAATCAGCAGCACCACATATTCAAAATTAATTAATTAAAAAAGGAACAACAGCAAAAAAGAACATATAGTCTTCTCTTCTTCCAATAAAACCACACCAAGATAGCAATGAAAATGTGTTAATATTTCACTGACAGTGAAAAATGAAGCAGAAAAAAGAATCTGACCTAAATAATAAATTTGGAAACTGAAAATCAGGCCAGGCATGGCGATATATACCTATAATCCCAGCGCTCCAGAAGGGTGAGGCCAGAGGAGGATTAGGAGTTCAAAACCAGCCTGGGACTCCAATTTGCAGCAATCCTCTTGCCTCAGCCTAGTGCTGAGTGCTGAGTGCTGAGATTACAGATATGCTCCACCACACTGGGCCAAACTGTATTTTCTTCTTCTTCTGGTTTTTTTTTTTTTGGTACCAGGGATTGAACTCACGGCCTCACGTTTGCCAAGCAGGCACTTACTCCAGTGAGCTAAATCCCTGCCCCAAACTGTATTTTCTTATAAAATCTGTGGTACAAGGCTAAAAAAGACTAAAAGCTGTAATGTCCCACTGACCCAAAGACAGAAATCACCACAAAACTACCTTTCATTATGCAGCTCACAGATGAAACACATTTTTTCAATCAGAACTTAAACTGTATTTAAATTTCTATAAATTTGCACTGACTTCTAAGCAAAAATGAAATGAAAGATTCCCACATTATACTACACATTACATACACATTGCACATTAATGTAAAAACATTAAACAGCAGCTGTGGCAAAACTTAGCATTTAGCTGGGCATAATCCCTGCACTTGAGAGGCTGAAGGAGAAAGACTGCTATGGAGCCAGGCTGAGCTATGAGTGAGTTCAAGGCCAGCCTGTACTGTATGCCAGACCCTGCCTCAAAACAAACAAAAACCCTTGGCATTTAGACAAGAAAAATTCTAAATATATATTAAATCACATCCAAAATTACGTACATTGGGCTGGGAAGGTGACTCAGTACAATGCTGGCCTAGTATGTGTACACCCGTGGGTTCCATCCTCAGCACTGGAAAAAAATGTTAATGGGGGGGGCAGGGGTACCAAGGATTGAACTCATGACCTTGTGGCTTGCCAGGCAGGGTTATATCCCTGGCCCCAAAATGTTAATTTTTTAAAAATATTTCATCAGACCTGATGGAAAAATCACATCTGCTACCTCATTAAAGTTTAAAACGCAAAGGTCAAGACAGTAATAGAAGACATTAAATACAAAATTATTTACTGTATTTTCTTTATAGCTGGAAAAGTTTCCATACAGTTTAGGAACAATAAGGTGCTGGGGGCAGGCAGAAGAAGAAAAATTACAGAAGACTGCACAAAGGGACTGCTTCAAGTTTTAAAGAGCAGCAGATAGTTCTACCCTTTGATTTTCCGTTTTAGCTGTATGTGCCATGTAATGAGATGAGTGACCTAATAAGCAAGGCTCCCACACACTGTAAAGCTTTAGACTGCAGGATGACCAAGCAGCCAAGACCCCAAAGGCTCTGCAAGACAAGCTACATGTGCAGGATGAGAGGGCTGCAGTGAGGCCAGCACCAGCAACACCCAGGAAGTCAGGAAGCAGGACCGGAGAAGAAAGGCCTCCAGCCGAGTCTAGGATGCCTCATCAGCCAGCTAAGGAGACAAGGGCGTCAATCTCAGCAGTGAGTTTCAGCCAGACACTCAATGTGTTACAGATTAGGCACGTGACACAAAGGCAACTGCTAAATTACACTAACTGAGCTACAAGGGACAGACTCAGGGAAGGAGCCATCACTGATTCTCAGTACCTGCGCAGAAACCGGGTATTCTTCCAGGAAGGTCAGAATCATGATTCCTACACGTCAGTTTGGGGGACTTGAGGAAGCAGCAGAGAATGGTAGTCTCCCACAGATTACTCTCAAGTACTCGGAGTTATTTATTTAAGTAAAACATCATCCACAGCAATAAGATACTAACACAAATCATGAAGAAAAGTAGGTGATAAGAAATTATTCTTTTTTTTTTTTTTTTTTGGTACTGGGGATCGAACTCACGACCTCGCACTTGCCAGGCAGGCACTTAAGCCACTGAGCCAAATCCCCAGCCCAAGAAATTATTCTTGCATTTGATAAATACTTAAATGTTTGGAAGTATTATTGTATGCAAAACAGCTCAGAACTCATACAACTAGCCAGGTGTGGTTACATACATCTGTAATTCCAGCACTTGGGAGGGTGAGGCAGGAGGATCCTTCAGAGTTCAAACCCAGCCTGGGCTACAAAGTGAGCTCAAGGCCAGCGTAAACTGATAACACCCTGTCACAAAAAGATAAAAAAAAAAAATAACAATAATAACTCTTATAACTTTGTGTCTGACTGGTATAAAGAATGATAATAATAAAAAATGCAGTAATTTGAATATAACTAAAGGATTCTGACAAGTAAGATTTCAGGGAACTATATATATCTGTAATCCCAGACTTTGGGAGGCTGAGGCAGGATCCCTGCAAGCCCCAGACCAGTGTGAGCTCAAGGTCAGCCTAAAATGCATAGTGAAACTCTTCAAAGACATTAAAAAAAAAAAAAAAGGCACTATCCAGAAAGCAAAGAGACCAAAAGGACCCAGCATCAACAAGGAACATCACGTCCCTACTCCAAACCTGTGCTCACTGCAACTTGTTCCAGTGCAAGAAGTCCTGCCTCCTGGGAAATGTGTGCAGAAAGAAGTCTAACCTCTTCCAGCCTCACTCAAGAAAAGGCCCTGAACAGTCGCTGATAGCCTGCTTCTAGGTCAGTTTTCTATGTAGCATGGGAGCTCCCTGGCTGTTATCTACTCAGGCAACCCTCCACACACAGATTTATTCACTTAAAAACAAAAGCAAAGGGGTGAACCACAGTATGGGAGAAATTTCTACTAATCACGTAACTGAATAAAGGTCTAGGATCCAGAATATAAAAGACAATTCTCAGGCTGTAGCCTACTACTTGGGAGGCTGAGATAGGAAGATTCTCATGAATTCAAGGCCAACCTGGACTACACAGTGAGATTCTGTTTCAAAAAGAAAAAAAAAACGAAACAAAAAAAGGGGATTTAGCTCAGGGACATAAGTGGCTCCTGCCTGGGAAACACGAGGTCATAAATTCTATCCCCGGTACCAAAAAAAAAAAAAAAAAACCCAAAAAATAAAAGAACAAGACAACCTAGTTTTAAACAAAGAATTTGAATTCTTCAAAAACAATTCTTCAAAAACATATACATATGGCCAGTAAGTTGAAGATACTCAGTATCAGACATTAGAAAATGCAAATCAAAGCCACAATGAGAACTGCTTAGGATACACTAAAAAATGCTCCATAATAAATTTGATCATTATGCATACTTAAAATGTACCATAAAATCTAATTAAAAGAAAAAAGAAAAATGTGTTTTCACCGCAGTGTGAACATCATAGAATGCACCTCCACAAACCTACATGGTACTGCCTACTACACAGCTAGGCTATATGCAATGGCCTACTGCTGGCAGGCCACAAGCCTGGACACCTATCACTGAACACTGTAAGCAATTCTAACACAGGATCTGTGTGTCTAAACATAGAAAAGAGAAATATTTAGGGAGACAGATTTTTCAGCTCTGTTATAATCTTACAGGACATCACCTGGAATAAATGCAACTGGTCCAACTGAAATATCGCTACAGTGCTCGTGACTCTGCTCCACACCAGCTGGGACAGTTTCATAGTTACCAAGCCAACATCACATGAACAGAACAAAAATTATCCCTTCTACATAAAACATCCAGAATAGGCAAATTCAGAGACAGAAGATGATTGGGGGAAATGAGGAATGTTAATAGACAGAGTACAAATAAAAAAAAAACTATCCTAGAATTTAAAGTTATATAAACTTATGAATATACTAAAATCCACTGAAGTACACACCTTTTTACAGTGGTAAACTATATGTGAATTATGTCAATTTAAAGAGGCAAATCCACCCCAAAAAGACAAATAATGGTCAAGTGCAGCTCATTCATTTTTAGCTACTTAATAGTGTTTTTGGGTTGGTTGGTTTGTTTGTTTGTTTGTTTGTTTGTTGAGATGAGTATCTTGCTATGTTGCTCACACTGGCTTCAAATTCAGTCTTCTTGCTTCAGCCTGTGAAGTGAGATTACAGCTATCTCGGAGGCTGAGGCAGAAATACCACAAATTCAAGTAGGCAATTTAGGAAGATTCTGTCTCCAGAAAAAATTTGTTTTGCTGTCATTTTTTGTACACAAAAACACACATCCCAGACTCCTCTCACCCCAACCAGGACACCCAGGTAGAGTCCCACGCATTCACCTTCAGTTAAGAATTTTTAACACTAATCTTAAAACATTTTTAACACCTTGCAATTAGTTCTGTTTTTTTAAAGGTTCCATACTTTTACTCCTCATACTGACAACCTCAGAGGTTTTGTTTTTTGTTGTTGTTTTTTGGTTTTGGGTTTTTTGTTTTTTGAACAGGGTCCCATTATGTAGCCTAGGCTGATCTCAAACTTGCAGCAGTCCTCCTACCTCAGCCTCCCAAGTGCTAGGATCACAGGAGATGTGCCACCACGACAGACCGAGAGCCTGTTTCTATGGACTATACCAACATTTATTTTAGCAAAAATTAAGGAGTAAAAAAATATGTATTTCTTGAGTTTTTGCTTGTTTGTTTTTATTTTTTGGGACAGGGTCTTAGTATGTAGTTCAGCACGGCCTTGAACCCAGGCACTCCTACTGCCTCAGCCTCCCAAGTACTAGAATTACAGTCGTATGCCACTACCATGGTCAAAAAAAAAAACCCTACCACCAAAAACAACAAAAACTTTTTTTCAAGCAGGTTCTATCCAGTTCAGAGTGGCCTTGAACTCACTATGCATCCCAGGCTGGCTTCAAACTTGTGGTGATCCTCCCAAGTGCTGAAATTACAGGCATGTGTCACCACACCTGGGCAAAAATTTTAAACCACAAGACACTGCAGCACCCATCCTGTTAATCAGCATAGAGTCTCTGGAAAACTCAGAGAACTGGCAACACAGTTTAATGCCACCCTGACAAAATCAAAATCATTGTGACCTAAGAGAGCCCCTGATAGGAAAGACAAGAGCAACTGACCAACGCAAAAGAAACCTTTGTGACCTCAGAGAGCCCCTGATAGGAAAGACAAGAGCAACTGACCAACGCAAAAGAAACCTTTCCTGAAAGTCTAACATGGCAAGAAAAAACTAGCTAGCACTAGAGCTTTTCCCCTGATTTTAAAACAATCTTAAAAAAAAAAAAGAAATCTATCTTAGAGATTTTATCTTCACATTATGAGATACAATGACTCATCAGTTCTGCTGCAAGTGAAAATCCCATCAGAATTTTAGCTATTTCTGCTTTACATTTATTCAAGAACACTTCACCTGGCAAAGGCTGCCCAATTTTGTAACAAATTCAAAGTCCATCTGGAATTGTATATAGCCTTAACATGTCACCATGCAATTTTCCATTTGTTATCAACTATAAAACCTAAGAAACAAACGCATTAGAAGTAATAAAATTATTTAGTACCACTAGAGCATCATCCTTTTTCATCTGTTAACAATATAGCAGCCATGCTGGAACTTAGGGCGCCGAGCCAACCAGTAAGCAGCCTGCCGCCCTGGAAAGTGACTGTGGTCTGGCAAGCCGAGGCCACCCCAGGGCGGGGAAACCAGAAGCAAGAGCGTCTCCTGAGATCTGCTCCATGCTGGAACTTAGGGCGCCGAGCCAACCAGTAAGCAGCCTGCCGCCCTGGAAAGTGACTGTGGTGTGGGGAGCCACGGCCACCCCAGGGCGGGGAAACCAGAAGCAAGAGCATCTCCTGAGATCCGAGCCATGCTGGAACTTAGGGCGCCGAGCCAACCAGTAGCCAGCCTGCTGCCTACCGGGTTGCGGGCTTAGAATCAAACATACCACACCCCCTTCCCCCGTAACAATTGGGATCCAGGGATCTGGGTATCTCTTAGGAGGTGACCATATTTGGTACAGCAAGTCGGGGGAGTTTCCTTCTACTATGTCTGAAGGCAGATATTTTTATCGCCGTTTTGCTTTGTCCTGATTAATGGTGTTGCTCTATTCAATACTGTGTTGATGTGTTCTATAATGTTGTGTATTTCTTTGATTTTGCTCTACCTAGTAGAAGAACAACTATTGTGAAGACAACGAGATATACAATGTTGCCTGTTACTGTTGTCCTGGTGACCTGCTGTGATGTT
>PVJX010030860.1:0-21692 GCA_004027295.1 Dolichotis patagonum
GTCCGGATTACAACACCACCTGATTGCATTCTGAACTGGTTTTCACACTCTCTTATCTTTGATAAGCACATTTCTTGTTTGAAAGCAGCCTGCTTATCACTTTCAGTTTCAAAAATTTATCTGTGATTCACAGACCAACACAGGTGTGCCTCTGTTTTGAAAAAGGTCTGCTTTCCAGTAACAATTTACATGAACATCCTGGTCCCTCGGTGACTTCTGCCAAATTTTCAGACGAGGCATCAAGAATGAAATATCTATTAACCAGATGCGGTGGTGTGTGCCTGGAATCCCGGCACTCTAGGAAGCCTAGCAGGAGGGTCATGAGGTCAAGCCCATCCTGGCCAGTGTAGCAATTTAGTAAGATCCTGCTTCAATTTTTTCTTTCTTCTTCTTCTTCTTCTTCTTCTTCTTCTTCTTCTTCTTCTTCTTCTTCTTCTTCTTCTTCTTCTTCCTCTTCCTCTTCCTCTTCCTCTTCCTCTTCTTCTTCTTCTTCATACTTTTCTTTTCTGTCAGGATTTCACTAGGGAATCCAGGCTGGCCATGAACTCACTTTGTAGCCCAGGCTGGCTTCGAACTCACAGAAGTCCTCCTGCCTCAGCCTCCCAAGTGCTGGGATTATAGGTGTGTGCCACCATTCCCAGCCTGTTTCAGTTTTTCAAAAAAAAGAAAGAAAGCTGGGGATGTAGCTCAATGCCAAGGCCCTGGGTTCAATCCCTACTACTACAAAAAAGAAAAAGAAATAAATAAATAAATAATCATGGTCTTGAATCATTGTGCCAAGATTATAATAGACTTTATATCCCGAACATAACAAAGCTCAACTGAGAAACTGGTGTAGAAGAACATCTAGGTTAGACTGTGATATATACCACCGAACCAGGAGAGTGTGGAGCTGTCAGAGGGATACAGCAACATCATTTCTGTCTTGATTAGTTTTATGAAAAACACAAATTAATAATTTTCTTCACCATGTTTAAAAGAATAATTTGATAAATAATTTCTCACCAATTTTTTCATAATTGTTAAATAAATCCTCCACAATTATCCTTTCTGTCTACCCTAGTGTTCTTGCTTCTTTTTAACACTTGCTCAAAATTTACCTTTAAAGAACTTTCTAGAGACACCTTGCCACATTAGAATCTGCTAAAAGAATTCTCAAATGACCAATTTATTTGTTCTAAAAAATCTAAATCCTTTTCTCTTTTTAGGCTGGGCTTGAACTCACTATGTAGCCCACACTGACCTTGAACTCACAGCAATCCTCCTGCCTCAGCCTCCCGAGTCCTGGAGTTACAGGCATGTGCTACTACACCTGGCTAGATCCTTTCTTATAATGAAATATTTTTTCTATGTACAATTCTTCTCTATGATAGTTTTCTAATAAAATTTGGCATTTTAAATAATATATGCAAATTCACATTTCTTTAAGTGATTTATGCAACATTTATGAATTCTTCACTATTCTGACCAAAGTCTCCCTTATAAAGCCAAATTAGGAGCTTTTCAATAGTGTCAATGTCACTGTATAAACTCTACTTAGAGAGTAGAAAGTTCTTCCTCATAGCATACTATCCAAAAGTTTCTGTTAGGTCATACAGAACCCTACGTGCAGAAAGAACGGTAATCACTGTGGTTTGGAGAGAGCAGATTGAACCAGTCAGTGTGACTCAACCATGTTTCTTCAGAATGGACTGGTAGAGTCTTGCTTGGTGAAAAGACACTTACAGAATGCTGATTCAAGCTTTCTTCTGACCCTCTGGTGCCAAGTCCATGCCATTAACAAAAAAAAATCAAATGACGAACATAGTGAATGCCTACTATGTACAAGTCACTGAAATGGGCTCTAGGAGCAATGCAGTCTCAGTGGGAAATGAAATCATCTATTGGATACCTACTGTGTGCTGGACATATTACACAGGTAATCTTAGTGAAAGTTCACATTCATTCACGGAGAGAGATATTTTTTCCCAGCATACAGAGAAAGAAAGTATAGTCAGCTTGGCAAAGGGAGTTAGTGAAGCGAAATTAATGAATTGAATTATGTCCACCAATTGTAGTGGCACACACCTATAATCCCAGCACTTGGAGGCTAAAGCAGGAGGATCAAGGCAAATTCGAAGTCAACCTGGGTTAGATAGTGAGTTCAAAGCCAGCCTGAACTACATAGCGAGACCCTGTCTCCACAAAAAAAGAAAAGGAAAAAGAATTATGTCCACCAAAAAGATGTGTTTAAATCTTAGCTCCAGTCTCTGTGAATGTAATCACATTTGGATATCTGCATAGGCATATGTATCACATTCAGATGGGGTCCAGATAAATTAGGGTGAGCTTTCAACCTAGTAAGAGAAAGAAAATGGAGATTTGGATACAGAGACACAAAGAGGGCCAAGTGAGGACAGAGGCAGAGACTGGTGTTAATGAGCCAAGGGATATCAATTCCTGGCAGCCGCCAGAAGCCAGAAGAGATAGGAATTCCTCTACAGGGAGCATGGGCCTTCCGACACCCTTACTTTGGACTTTTAGCCGCCAAAATTGTGAGAGAATGTATTTCTATTTTAAGCCTCTCGGCTTGTGACAATTTGTTAGAGCAGTCCTAGGACACTAAAACACTAGCATCCCACCGCTGGTGAATAGCAGAGATTGAGTTTGATCAGTTGTTTCATAATAAGGAGCATGCTATCAAGAAGAAATTTTGCTGCCACCTGATTCCCAAACCTGTTCAAGATTTCTCGTGACTTGGGACAATGCAAAAGATTGCTCCAAGTGGCACATGGTGGTGTACACCTGTAATCTCAGCACTCAGGAGGCTGAGGCAGGATGACTGTCATGAGTTTTAAGACCAGCCTGGAATGCAGAGCAGGCAGCTAACACTCAAAAAAGAATCAAACAAAGAGCAACAACACAGAGAAAGATTGCACCAGAATTCACAAGCCCAATAGAAATGGTAAACTGACTTAATTCAAGCTGAGTTACAGAAGCCCAAACTCTACACTATTCAGTCTCAGAGAATTGACACATACAGAGCTGTATAAAGGTGCATGACGGATGCTAGACAGCTGAAGCTAGAGCTCAGCAGTGACACTGACCATAATAGGGCCGGGACAGGTTACTTTACCTCTCTTGGTCTCAATTTCCTTCTCCTATGAGAGATCAAACTAAATAACCCATTGGACCCCATACTTTATAACCCACATGGACTATGGACCCACCATGCACTATATTTATTTTTCTCCCTTTGATCAGTACAGTTTGATTGCTTTTTTGAAAAGATTTTGCTGGCTAAATCCACATTTAAATGTTTCTTTCTTCTATCTTTTCATTCTCAGGCACCAGAGGTGAAAATAATAGCAATATTTCAATGCTATGCACAGGATTTCTTGCTCCTTTTGAGTTGACCAGCTCACACTTTTAATGAAGGACCAAACCAGATCGGTGCCCTTGTAGCCACAGCAGATGCAAAAGAAAATAGGGCTGTTTCAGAGATAAGAGCAATGAACCGTCCCCAAAATAAGTATGGTACAGCAATTAGCCTTTTGAAATCATCAACCGTGCAGAGAGCAGCCTCAGTACTAAATTTGTTTGTTTTCCGGGATGACCTTTCTTGAAGAATGTAAAGTAGGCAAAAATGCATCTGCTTCAACAGCTGTGTGGAACAGAATCAAGCACAGGGCCCTAGTAACACATCCTGTCCTCTCTGACAGGTATGAAAAGCAGGCATCCTTACTAAGAAGAACTAGGCTATTTTCACTTTGACTCACCCTTCTGTGTGTACCCAGAAGAATGCTATTTATAAAAAGTTCTGAAGTCAGAAGATTGATGCAGTTCAGGTGCTTTCGAGGCACCCTCTTAAACACAGGCTTGGTTTCTTCTTCAGCTACGTAAGCAGCTGTAGCTGCTTAACAGAGAGTGGAAGAAGGCGACTACAGATGCCACTGTGAACACTGGAGCCACTCTTTCCAATCTGCCCTGTGAATTCTCTCCCAGGAATGGGACCGAGGCTCTCCAGCATCACAATAACTTCCTTGTGTGGTTGCAGATGCATAACCACGATTATTAGCAATATTACTGATGCTAATTGTTTTGTCTTTATGTTAGTCTTCTGTGGAAGAATCTGATTCTCTGAGATTAAATGTAGGTGTCTGGGGAATGTGTGTGTGTTTGCAAATATGTGTACGTGTATGTGTGTTTATGCAGCAACTGTTGTTGAATAAAGAACATTTCTTTAACCCTATAGAAGACGCCACTAAAATTAACAATTACCAAGTGTTTTGAGAGAGGTATTTGACAAGCATTTTTTTTATTTTAAAGAGAATAAAACAGAACAATAAAACAGAACCAAACAAAACAGTGAGAACAATATGGAATTTCAAAGACAAGATAGAAGGAGATTCCCCCATAGTTGCTATATTGCATATTGTTATCCTCTAAAGAGATGCTCAGACTACTGTTTTTAGGCCTGCAAAGTTAATCAAACAATATAAGCATTAAGTTGTTGGGGTTTTTTTGTTTTTGTTTTTACTTCAGTAGCTATCATCTCAGCTTGTGTTCCTCTGAACCAGCCGGTTGCTTCTTGTCTCCCAGCCCATGCACTGGCTGGCTCATGGGAGGGCGTTGGCTTCTTGGTTCTCCCCCCAGTCTGCATGGCTGCCACTGCTCCAAACCACAGGAAGGGGTTGGGTTCCTGGTTCTACTCCTGGCCCACAACTGCCACTGACTCACAGGAAGGGGTTGGCTTCTTGGTTCTCCTCCTGCCCTCATGGCTGTGTGGCAGGCATTTTGAAACAAATTATATCCATTCAAACCATAGAGTGACTGCTCATGAGTAAGACGTTTCTCTTCATGGAGATGAAAAGTTTCCAGAAAAGTGTTGAAGGCTATCTGACTTTGTGAATATGCTAAACCCCACCAAATTGGATATCTGAAGAGAGCGAATTTTGTGATATGTGAATCCTACTGTATTTCTATTAAAAAAAAAAAAAGAGTAGCCAGTATGTGTCAGATTCTGTACAAGACCCCAGGTTTTAAGAAGTAGCCCTTTAGACTAACTTACTATGTATCAGACCTTGTGCTAAGCCTTTCCAATACATATTACCTGAGAATTGTAGCCCCCTTAGAGCAGAGTCTTAGGACCCCATTTTACATCTGAGCAAATGTCTTTGGAGAGTCCCTTGTTCAAAATCACACATGTAAAATCAGGCTGCATCATATGGAACTGTCATTCTATAGCCAGTTTGAGGGTTTAAATGTGATTAGCTTTTTAATGCTCAATCTAACATATTTTTAAACGTATACATTGGAAAACTACCACAGCCAGATTAAGCAGCAAAGAGCCATGAGAAGGCAAGAGCCTAGCTACATAAATGACAACACACACTGGACAGCACTTCATATAAACAAGCAGAAAGTTTCTATTGTGTGAAGTTAAAAAGAATTTGAGTTCCATGTGACCCAGATCTTCCCCTTCTAGAGATCTTCCCAAAAGAGCCACAACATCATATTACAGTGATAAAAGCAAACCCACGCTTATAGCAGCACAACTCACACAACAGCTAAATCGTGGAGGTAGCTTATACCATTATCCATCAACAGACAAATGCATAGAAAGTGTGGCATTTATGCACAGTGGAATGCTATTCTACCCTAAAAAATACAAATTTAACTCATTTGTAGGAAAATGGATGCACTTTGAGATAATGATAAGTGAAATATATCAGGCATACAAGCTTAAATAGTACATGGTTTCTCAAAAATAGATAGATAGATAGATAGATAGATAGATAAAATTAAAAACAGTTAATAAGAACAGAGATAGATCTTTTACAAATGGGAGTGGGATCAAAAAATGGAAGGGAAGAGGACATAAAAATGTGTTATGTACATGTGCCAAGTCTCTGCACTGAATGTAATCATTATATACTGTAATCATGTACTAATAATTTTTTTAAGTTTAAAAAGAAATAATTTGAGTTTTATGTGTTACAGCACCTAATAGACCAGGTCTACTGGATTCTAGGACTTTCACTCTTACCTGCTAGTAATTTGTCTCCTTCAAGAAATTTAGAATATAATGATACATATATGATGTACTACAATACTGGAATTAAAGTAGAAATGGATAATCTCCCCAAGAGAAAATAAGTATCTTAGTTACTTTTCTCTCTCATTGTTGAGGCAAAATACCTAATGCCCAAAGTTGGGGAAGGGAAGGTTTCTTTCTTACAGGCTGGAGGTTTTAGTCCATACTCAGTTGGCTCCATGGCAAAATGACATGGCTGAGGGGCAGCGGTTCATGGCCTCCCCTGCCAGCAAAGTGTGAACTGGGCAAAAAGAGATAGAAGACACACCTTCTTCCTGCCCTTACGCTGTATGCTAGCTCCATCCCTGGGCAGGTGTAGTACTCATACCACCAATCCCAGTGCTAGACAACAAACCAAGCACAAACGGGCTGCATCCAAGCTTGCATAAGGTTTGGGGGCGGGGGAAGGCATCTGAACATAAACCATAGCAATAAGTAATTAATCCTAGGGTTAAAATAAGAGAAACCCCAAAACAGTGGCTTACCCAAATAAGGGATTTATTCTTCTTACAAAGCAAAACCCAGTAGGGAGGCAGACCAGGACTGGAATTCTACATCTGTAATTCCATTAGGGACCCAAGGTGATCCTCCTGCCTTAGTCTCAGCCTATTGAATGCTAGGATTACAGGTGTGTGCCACCACACAGGCTTTCAAACTCCTTTTAAAGAGCTTTCCCTGAAGTCCTTCCCAGGAATAATCATTTGGCAAGAACTATGTCAGTGTCCTCTTACAGCTTCAAGGGAAACTAGGAAATGTGATTATTTTTAAACTGCTTGCACTCATCCTACTTTGTAACACCAGAGTACTATTCATAATGGGATATGGGAACTGAGCATTAGAAGGCAACTGATACTCTGTGTTTCATGGACGAAGAAAGTTCAAAGGCCCAGACACACAAATATTGCCTAATTCCCTTAACCTGGAGCAGCTGGAGTTTGAACCTAAGCCTGATTGCTCCAGAGTCAATATGCCCAACCCCAGGCTATGCAGACACCTTCATTTGATGGATAGTCTAGAAAAATAAATGCTCAACTTACTAGAACACAAAGATAGTGTATTCATTTCCTCTTGCTGCTGTAACATGTTACCACAAACTTGGTAGCTCAAAATATGAATTTATTATTTCATAGTACTGGAGGACAGAGGTCCAAAATCATTTTAAGTTAGCTGATTAAAGTCAAGAAGTTGGCAGGGCTGGTTCTTCTCGGAAGTTACAGAAGAAAATTCATTTCCAGATCGCCTGTAACTTCTTGAGGTTGCCTGTATCTTCTGGCTTTCTTGAACTATTCAAACTCTTACTTCTGTGTCACTTTTACTTTGTTTGTTTGTTTTTAGTACTGGGGAAAAACGTAGGACTTTGTGCTTGCCAGGCAGGTGCCGTGCTACTGAGCTCTACCACTGGCCCTGCTTTTACTTCTATAGTCAAGTCTTCTGTCTTCCATGTATAAGAGCAGTCATGACTACAACTGGGGACCATCCAGATTATTCAGGAAAATCTCCCCATCTCAGATCTTTAATAAATCACGTCTGCAGAGCCCCTTTGCAATACACAGTGAAATACACAGGACTCAGGGATTAGGACATGAGTGCTTTTTATGGTCATTATTCAGTTTACTAACCTAGAAATTAATAAGCACAAGAAAAGTTCAGGGGTCATAAATAAAGAACATACTGAGAACCATAGCAATTCAGAAGGTCAAAATAAAGATATTGCTTGGATAGTCTAAATAGGAGCATTAACTGTTTGGAAAAGGAAAAATAATACCACGTTACTGGGTTCTGGGGTACTGTATTCTTCTTAGAGATCCTTTTCAGCTTCTTGCTGTCCTGAACAAAGAATTGGACAAGAAATGCTCAAAAAGTAGTGAGGTTTTACATTTATTAAAAGTAGGATGAGTAGTACACTCTACAGAGTGAGTGGGAAACCAATTAAAGATAGGAAAAAGTATGCTCTGTGGCTTACAATGGACACAAGGTTAATGGCAACTATCTCTTGTATCCCCCAATTCTGACATCAGATCTAGGCTGTCCTATCAAAAACTTGCTTGATTAGGCACCAGGAGAATTTTAAACGGCATTCTCTGATTGGTCCAAGGTATAGAGTTTGGGTGCATATGGCCTGGATCTCTGTGATTGACAAGTCACATCCTTTTGCCCAGTTAGCTGGCCATACCCTAATCTCTGGCCTCCACAGAGAATAACTAAAATAGCCTGGAACTGTGAATTGGCTGCACTAAGAGCTGGAGGGAAGAATTTGAGGCCAAGAGACTTTGTTAGGAGTCATCTCCAAAGTGAGACAAAAGAACATGCAAGATCGTTCATGACCTTAGGGATGCCTTCTAAGCATTTTGTACCTTCCTGAGTCCTTTCCAATGACATAAGGCAGCTCTGGCCCCTCCTGAAGTTTGAATATCCTCCAACTCAGAACTCCAGTAAAACAATAAAGGCCCTGGAACATTAGTTTAGATAGGTCCCCACAATGACCTTGAACTTGCCACAGCCTGAGAATGAGTGCCTCCTCACTCCTTAACTCTTACACCCTAGGTACCTGCTTTCTCTTACCCTAGTCCTACCTCTGAGAGATTTTTTTTAGATAAGCAAGGCTTGCTTAGGCTTTGAGGAATATTGTAGGTCCTAAATAACGTGAAGACATTTTAAGATGTATGATCTATCAGCTGTCCTCTTACTGGCATCTAAATTTCAGAGTCTAGACAATTTTGAGGCAGTAATACACCCCTGTACCCTCAAATGAAAATTGAATGTCTCCTTGCCATTTGCTTTAGTTGTTTTCTGGTCATTAAAGTCCATCCTTAAAAATATGTAAAACCTGGTGAATTCCTCCCTGCAAGAGGTGGCATCTCCAGCAGCTCTCTCCATGAGGACCAAGGGACGTAGCCAAGAATGTGACTACTCATACCTAGCCTCACCTTGACCCTGACAGTGCCTGCCCATGGCTCACTGGAGATTTGGTAGCCAAATTCTTTGCTAGCCAAAGAAACCAGAAGGTGAAAAAGAAAGATTAAACCAGATGTGATAGCATACACCTGTAATTCCAACACTCAGGAGGCTGAGGCAAGAGGATCGTTGTAAGTTCGAGACCAGCCTGGGCTACAAAGTCAGCTCAAGTTTGGCCTGAACTGTATAGCAAGACCCTGTCTCAAAAAGTTGAAAAAAAAAAAAAAAAACCAACAAAAAAAGATTAAAGGTGTCAGCATCTAAGTGAATATTTCTTCTTACTGCACTTTTAAACGTTAGTTTCTGATGATAAGCTATCCCAAGACAGAAGGGAAAAGAGTTCAAAAATGCAACCAAAAAAAATACATATATATGGGGGGGTTGTTTGTTTGTTTGTTAACCAGGAATCAAACTCAGGACCTTGCATTTGCCAGATAGGCACTTGTGCCACTGAGCTATATCCCTGGCCCAAAGTCAGAGATTTTTGAGATATATACTGTAAGCTCATATTTCATGTGAAGATTGAGAAGGAGGCAGTCTAAAGGATTGACACAGTCAGAGATCACCACAGGGACAAAAGAGAAACTCCCAGGGCTGTGAATATAGCTCAACAGTGCAGCACCTGCTTGGCAAGCACTAGGCCCTGAGTTCAGTTACTTAACCTGCTACTCATTAAAAACAAGACTTGTACCAGGTGTGGTAATCCCAGCGCTTGGGAGGCTGAGGCAGGAAGATTGCTGTGAGTTGGAAGTCAGCCTAGGCTACATAGTGAGTTCAAGGTCACTTTGAGCTACATGGTAACCCTGTCTCCAGGACCAAAAAAGACAGTCAGGGATTTAAAGGCAGTTTGTGCTAAGAACTTTGACTCTTTACTTGGGCCCCTTAGATACCCAAAAGCAAAGCAAAGTTGATTTGTCTTTTGTATCTTTCACTACCTTAAAACATTGTCTTTGTTATTTTACTAGGTTTATTGGTACATTTTAGATATATATGATGATCACATTCATTATAGGGAATTTGTACCTGCACATGATACAACTCGATTCTTTCTTTTGCCCCCCCTTAAAACTTTGGACGTAGGTATGTTAACCATTTAAGAAGAGTTGGCAAAACAAAGTTTATCCGTCCTAAATTTAACTAGCCTCTGTCATACCCTTCAAGACTGAGGACACCAAGATAAGAGTAACTGAAGTAATTTTCAGGATTTAGATGGACATCCTAATGTCCTCTTCCAGACTCCCTCCCTGGAGTGCAGCCTAGCCGCACTCTCTAGCCATGATTGTAAACCGCTAGCCATGATCGTAAACCTAAAGTCATCTTGGATTCCTGCAGAGCCTCACCAGACTAAGGCTGCACCCAAGCAAAAGCAATCATCTCATAGGAACAAAGTTGCCCTCAGATCCTGGGGATTCCTCCCAGAGCTACTGCCTCAGGTTTGAGATAATGATCACAGGACCCCAGTCTCCATGCTTTTGCTAATAAACCAGTTTGCTCCTCTTCATCAGAGTGTAACCCTCCAGCTGACATTTTCTTATGTCCTCTTCCTTTCCTTTTGTCCGGGGACCAGCTTGATCTTTGCCACCTCCTCAAGCTAAAGTCCCTTACTATTTTCTCTTACTTTCCAAAAACTGGAACAGTTTTTTCCTGGAAATCGATGCCTCAGCTGTAATTTCCATTATCAGGACCCATACAAGCTGATCACTGACTTGCTGTCAGGCGGGAAATATTTGACCTCAGCACTACTGCACTGTAGCTGCTATACCAGAGCACCTGGCTATGCATTCCAGGATACTTGGCAGCTTCCTTGGCCCCTGCCTCCTGGATGCCAGGGGACCCCTCCATCAACAGCAACAACCAAAAAAGTCTCCAAAGACTGACAGAGGCCCCTCAAGGGGGAAAACGGTCCATGACTGAGAACCACAGCTCTTGTGAGTGGCCAGTGTCCCATGTGCTTTATTCCCCAGTAACTTTCCCATCACAGAATTCTTGTGAAGTATAAGTGAGAAAAAAAGCAATAGTATTCCTCAGGAGGATGTATCACAGGACAGTAACTCCTCACTCCTGTTACTCTACAATAATATCCAAAAATATATCACAATGCATTTTCATACAGTAAAGGTTAACACTGACTTAGTACAGATGGGGAATAAGGGTTTTTACTATGCCTCTCAAAGAGACTTGCAAAACACCAAACACCTCTCTACCTGCAAACACTTATCTCATCCCTCTTTTCTGAAAAGAACACCAATAGCTGCGACTAATAATATTTTAAAATTTTATCATCCTGGGAATTTTAATAGAGGTTATCAGATAAATGTAGAAAATTATATAGATGCATAAATACATAAGTACGTATATGAACGTATAAAATTTCATTTTGTACTGCTAGTCAACTATAGGAGTTAGCTTTTTTTTAGGTACTTAAGATAATAGAAAATAAATTTTGGTGTAGTGTTAAATGCATTTATACCAGTGGTCCTACCAAAGTGGAGAAGTAATGAGTGTCATTTCTTGTGTATCCATGACAGTCACCAAAATAATAACCCTAACTACCCCTATCACTAGAGAGAAAGTGCATGGAGACAGCCCCAGCCCTGCCATCCTCACCTTCTCTCCCTCCTCCAGCACATCCTCTCCCCTGCTGGTTCTGCCTGCAGCTGCCACTCCACAGCTCTCTGCTCCAGGAACATCAATTTTTCATTGCTTCAAGCTGAGCCTCTGAGCATCCATAAAGCTCCCCACATCCCCCTCCTCCCGTACAGCTGGCTCGGTGATTAGTTCTGGGCTGGAGCAGAAATGGACCATTAATTCCCAAAGTATGTCATTGTTTCCTTGATTGTCTCCCCATGAACAAGTCTGAGGCTGTGGAAAGGGATTCTGCCTTGCACATTCCCCACAAGAGTGAGAAAATCAAACAGCAGGCAAGGAATGAATAGACAGAAAGCTACAATGTAAACGAACACCATTTTTAAAAGGCACTTTAAGGACAAGCTGATATACAGGCTCCTGGTACTGTTTAAATAAGACTGTCAATGTGCATTGTATTTCCTTCAGTGACTCGTATTGGCTTTTCTTGTAGGCTTATCCCCATCAGACTGGGTCTGAAGGCTAATGCACTCTCATTACCAGCTGTAAACATCTACTGCAACACCAAATGATAGGGGGAACAATAGCCATACATCTTTAGACTTTAGGATAGTTTTATTAGGCAGGGTTCTTCAAAGAGACAAAGCCAACAGGATATAAGGGTGTGTGTGTGTGTGTGTGTGTGTGTAAGTAACAGAGACAGAGACCAAGGCAGAGACAAATTGATTTTAAGAAATTAGCTCATAGCTGGGTGGTGGAACATGCCTCTAACCCCAGCTCTCAGGAGGCTGAGACAGTAGGATCACTATGAGTTTGAGGCCAGCCTATGCTATATAATGAGCACAAGGCTAGCCTGAGTTACACAGGGAGACCCTGTCTCAAAAACAAACAAACAAAAAAAATCAACACGAAATTGGTTCATGTGACTGTGAGTGCTGACAAGTTCAAAATGTTCAGAGTAGGCCAGCAGGCCCAGAGATGTATAGATGTTGCAACTCAAATCCAAAGCAAGCTTCAGACTGAATCTCCCATTTCTTGAGGGACCTCAGTATTTTTATTTATTTTTTGAGACAGTGTTTCACTATGCAGTTCAAGCTGGCCTTAAACTCACTTTGTAGCACAGGCTGGCCTGGAACTCACAGCAATCTTCCTGCCTCAGCCTCCAGAGTGCGGGGATTACAGATGTGTGCCAACGCACCTAGCACACTATTTTTCTTAAAGCTTCCAACCAGTTAGATGGAACTCAAACACATTATGGAGAGTAATCTGCTTTACTCAGAGTTTACTGTTTTAAATATTAATCACATCCTAAAAATACCTTCACAATAACATGTAGACTGGTGTTTGACCAAGTTGGTGCATAAAATCAACTATCTCAGTGGTCCTAAATCCTACCTATTAGAATAAGACTGAATCAGAATCAGGGTTAAAATATAGGCAACTGCCTCTAGGGAGCCTTTCATGGTAGTCCAGACTTGAAGAACCCATAGAAAAATGAGAATCAGGTATAGTAACATACGCCAGTAAGCCCAGCACTTGGGAGGCTGAAGTAGGAAGATTGCCATGAGTTTGAGGTCAGCCTGGACTCAATGGTGAATTCAAGGTCAGCCTGAATTGCACAGTGAGACCCTGTCTCAAAAAAATAAGGAAAGAAAGAAAGAAAAATGGGAGTCAGCATCTGCAAACCTCATAATTCCCTAGTTCACATCTCTACCTACTGCAAATCCTGCTGTAGCCCCCAGTTTCCTTCCCAAGTAATCACGGAGCCTGTATAAGCTCCACATACATGGAAGCTTTGCCACTACTGCATAGTCAGGAGGGCTGCTCCTCCAAGTGGACCTACACCACCAATCACTACATCATTAACGGGGAGCATTCGGGACTCTTCTGAAATGCAGCACCCTGGACCAGTCCTGGCAGCTAAGATAAGCAAGCACAATGTAATAAAAAATCACTAGATTGGGAGCAGGGAAAACTGACACTATATTTGTCACTAACAAATATGGAGTAAGCACTTCATCTCTATTTCCGTATTTGTAAAGCATGGTATACAGTGTACCTGGCCAGGCATAGTGCTGTGCATGTGTAATACCAGCAACTCAGGAAGCCAAGACAGGTGGCTCGCAAATTCAAAGCTAGCTAGGCAGCTTAGCAAGACCTTCTCTTGAAATACAATTTTAAAAAGGACTTGGGGATGCAGCTCAATGGTAGAGCACTTGCCTAGCATGTACAAAGCCCTGGGTCCAATCCCCAGTGCCACACACACACACACACACACACACAAAGACACTAAGAGGACTGAACCCATTGATCAACAGCTGTATGATTTATTCCAGTTTTAAGATTCTTTTATGAAATTAGTCTATTGTAGTGTGGGTTCTGACTACAGGGTGCTCTACCCCAACCCATAGCTATGGACTAACATTTTAGGAGACAGCATTTTGGATTGCTATTATGTATTCTTTTTCTATCCATTCCATTTACTAATTGGATAAATTTGTGCCTGCCCTATGCAAGGAAATCTTTCCTGGATTTATGTATGAGACATACAAATAAATTAAATGTCATAGCCTTTCCTCAAAGAACATAAAATCTAGTTGGGGAATGGTTCAGTTAAGGACAAGTTTAGCTGCAAGTAACATAATTCCTAACCAATAATGGTTGGAGTTGGTTGATGTTTATTTATCTGTAACATAAAGAAGTCTGAACATTTCAGAAAGAGAAATCAGAGACAATAAAAAGATCTGTGGTTGCCAGGACTTACAGAGAAGAGAGGAATGAATAGCAGAACACAGGAATTTGTGACAATGTAACTATTCTGTATGATGTTCCAATGATGGACATGTGCCTTTATATGTTTGCCCAAACCCAGAGGATATACCACATTAACAGGGATCCTAGATCCTAATGTAAACCATGGACTTCACGTGGTTGTGTGTCACTGTGGGCTCGTTGATGGCAGTAAACGTGCTACTGCAGTGGGGATGTTGATAACAGAATGACGGTAGGCATATATGGAATCCGGGAGTTATGGGAAATCTCTGTACTTTCAATTTTACCATGAACCTAAAACTGCTAAGTAAAAATCAAGTTTACTTTTTAAGAAAAAGCCTGGAAGTTGGCAGTTCCAGAGCTGGCATAGAGGCCAGTGATTTCATAAAGGGCATAGCTCTTTCTAACAGACTTTTGGCTTCTCCACATGCTTTTCATCGGGTGTCACAAGATGGCTGCTAGACAACCCCAAGCTAGACATCTTCAGACTAGACACTTCAGTGGGCGGGTAGAAGGCATTAGGGGAAAAGGCTTTTTGCTTTGCAGGCTCTGGCAGATATATAGCAGACTTCTCCTTTGATCTTATCATCAGGAATTAGGTCATACTCCCAACATTAGACCAGTCCTGCCGAGAGGAAACGGGATTCCCAGTACCGTTTATCTCTGCATGCCTCTGTGATAACTGACCAAAGAAGGAAGAAAATGACTCCTAGGGAGAAAAAAAATATATATGCATATTTATATTTCACATATTCATATACTCACAGGAAAAAATTTTTTCTTCATCTATATAGCCAAAAGAAAACTCAGATATTCATATATTCACAGGGAAAAATGTATATTTTTTATACATATGGAAAAAGTCAAAAACAAAGTTTACTTCATCAAGAATAAAAAGTAAATTTTTTCTTTAACCTTTCATATTCATAACTGAAGCATCTACAACAAAAAAAATTACAAAGAAAAAATAAACAAGTTTATTAAGATGGACAGCACATATCACGCAAAAAAAAAATTTCAATGGAAAGTATCTCAAAGCAGTGGCTCAGAACCCTGGCTTATGTGGTCTTTAACAAAAAGCAGTAAATTCATAGGGAAATGACAGGTCACAAAAAGTGGTTTTAAAGTTTCCATAGTGGGAAACTGTGGGAAAGTAAATACATGGGAGGAAGCTAATGGGGTGAGATTTGTTTGCAGAATCCTCTGGTTCCATCTCTGTGCTGATAAGAGTCTCCAGGAAAGAAGAATTTACGTCCTGTCTTTAGGCAGAAAGCAGGAGGATAGAGATGGGTTCTCCTCCCTTTACTGCTTCTTAACTGCTTTTAGTTCAATAATATTTTTAATGTCAAGGAACACATTTTGGAGTGGCATATTCTGGTTTCCTTCAACTAGATATGAACACTTGATTGAGCAAGAAATAAACAGTTTGCAAAGAGAAATTTCAAGACCAAAAGTTCATCTAGTGAAGATTATAGCAAGGTTTATAAAATATAAAAAAGTGTTCTAGTTTAATTCTTGTTGATTATTTTATAGAATATTTTCCTTTTGAGTCCTATCTCTATGTAGATAATGCTGTGCTCTTTTCTATCGGTACATACTTATGAAAAAGTTTTTAATTTATAGATTAGGCCCCAAAAGAGATTCATGATTATAATTAATGATAAAATATAATGGATCATAACAATATACATTAATAAACATTTTAAATTTGTGAAATATTTATTTCTAGAACCTTCTATTTAATATCTTCAGAACTTAGGTAGCTAAAACTGTGGAAAGTGAAACCTCAGAATGGGGGAATTTCCTGCATAAGTATTAAACAATCATACAAGCCTGAAATAAACAAAAACAAGATATCAGTAAGTTAGCACATTGTTCCTGATCTCACTCATCTCCTTGTAGCTATCTCTGTGATATCAGTTAAACACAATAGGACAGTCTTCATCCCTTGTCCCTAATATAGCACTAGAAAGAGTTTAGTAGGTTAATTCTCCGTCCCTTCCACCTACAAACAAATTTATTCGAGCTCTAAATAGTGGGGGAAATAACATAGATAATTATTATTGTAAAGGTGGGCCCTGGTGGCCCGAGTCCTCACATCTGAAGGCCGGGCTAGTTCATTCTAGCAAGTCAGGCTAATCTCATCCTCGGAATTCAGAGTGGAGAGACAGCAAGGCTTTCAGTCCTGGCCTGAGCAGCAGCATGGCAATCACTGCAGCCCCACTTGCCTTCACTGCGAGATGAACAACTACCACTGCCTCGTGAGGCTGTTGAAAAGACTGAAAGAGAGAAAATGCACTGCACACGTAGCGTTGAGCTTAGTGCATCTTATTGCTTAATAAATGTTGAATTTCAAATTTTGATTTGACTCCCCTCAAAAGAGTGTGAGATTGAGGCAAGGGTTACATCCAACATAACATTGTTAACATAACATTGTTAACATAACATTGTTAACATCTTTCTTTGCTGACAGCCCTGGCCCTGCTCACCTAGCACAATGTGTCCGATGGCAGTTCGAATGAATGAATGTGTCTCACATTCACTAGGCCAGCTACTGTCCCAAATACAAAGACAAAGAAGAAAATAACAAGTGTTCAAGACAGCCAAGAAACTTTGGGACCCTTGTACACTGTTGATGGGAATGTAAAATAGTGTAGCTGCTGTAGAAAATAGCATGTTGGTTCCTCAAAAAGTAAAAAGAGAGCAGAGGATATAGTTAGCAGCACTGTACCTGCCTGGCAAACGTGAGGTCCTGAGTTCAATTCCCAGTACCAAAAAAAAAAGTAAAAAGAGAACCACTGTATGATCCAATAATCCCCCTTCTAAGTAATGCCCTGAAGAATTGAAAGCAGGGACTTGAGCAGATATTTTTATGCCCTTGTTCACGGTACCATTATTCATAATAACAAATAGTAAAAGAAATCCAAATGTCTATTGTTAGGTGTATGGATAAATAAAATGTGGTTATTTATGGAATGAAATATTACTCAGCCTTAAAAAGGAAGGAAATTCTGACACATGCTATAACAAGAATAAACCTCAAGGACATGAAATGAAATAATCCAGCCAGATACACACATATATCATTCCACTTGTGTGAGGTACCTAGAATTGTCAGATTTATAGAAACTGAAAATACAACTGTGGTTGTCAGGAGTTAGGGGGAGGATGAAATGGGGAACTATTTCATGGGTACAGATTTTTAGTTTGGCAAGAGTTCTGAGCCAGGTGTGGTGAACACATCTGCAATTCCAGCATTCTGGGGTTAAGGCAGGATTGCCACAAACTCGAAGCCAACTTGGGCTACATGGGAGTTCAAAGCCAGCCTGAATGACATAGCAAGACCCACCCCACCCCCAAAAAAAGGAAAGAAAAAAAGAAGAATTCTGGAGATTGCTGAATGACAGTGAAAAGGTAGATACTCAGGGCTGGGGATTTAGCTTCAGTGGCTTAAGCACCTGCCTGGCAAGCATGAGGTTGTGAGTTCGATCCCCAGTACCAAAAATAGTTAAGTTAATGTTATGCTACTTGCATTTACCACAATTCAAAAACAAGTTTAAAAAGGAACAAATGAATGTGTTAATATAAGCTATACCATGATTATACCTTGAAAGTATTACACTAAATGAAACAAACCAGATGCCAAAGACCACTGCTAATGATCCTGATTATATGAAACATCTAGAATAGGCAAATCTGTAGAGACAGAAAGGAGCCTGATAGTTCCCAGGCAGTGAGGTGGGTAGGGAACAGGAGTGACTGCTAATGACACAACACAACTTTTGGGGGCCATGAAAATGGTTTCATTTTAAAATTAGATAACAGTGATACCAACGCTATGAATGTAGTAAAGAGCACTGTATTGTATACTTTATAGTGTCTTTTACTGTTTGTAAATTCTATCTCAACACAGCTGAATAAATTCTATCTCAACACAGAATGAATGAGTGAGGTTCTAATTATATCCACATCACTTCAATTGGTTTAAGTCAGTGTCCATTGCAGCAGAAGTTGTGTTTGTCTAGAGAGCAGTGGGAAAGAATGATGAAAGATTGATCAATGGGTACTAAATCACAGTTAAATAAGAAAAATAAGTCCAAGTATGTTATTTCACAGTAGAGTAACTATAAATAATGACAATGCACTCTGTATTTCAAAAAAAATAGAAGAAAGGTTTTGAATATTTTACAAAGAAAACCCAATAATAATGTTTGGAGAGATAAACATGCTTACCCTGATTTGAATATAAAGCAATGTATACATCTATCGTGGTAATGCATGCTTGTAATCCCAGTACTTGGGAGGCTGAGACAGGAGAATCTTTGTGAGTTCAAAACCAGCCTGAGCTACAAAGTGAGCTCAAGGTCAGCCTGAACTGCATAGTGAAATCCTGCCTAAATAAAAAAATCACATAGCACTCCATAAATACGCATATTATTGACGTGCTGATTTAAAAAAATAAAATACAGAAGGGAGAAAGATAGATTTGGTTCATTTAAATATGGGTTGTAAGTGGTTCAAATGGGTAATTTTAAAAAATCAGGCTTAGTGTCAGGAATCTTTGTGATTTGTTAAATGAGCCTGTCAGGGCTGCTAGGAGGCCCAGGCTTTGGCAAGTGACCAGAGAGGCCCCATGTCTTCCTGGAGCCACCAGGTTGCCTTGCCATGGAGTCTCCTCAGGTCACTAGGACTAGAGGCAGTACATCTATTGCCTCGGAAACGCGCTGCAGGGAATTCAGTTTACTGCTTGCCATTATAATGATGTAATTGCACACTGCTCATTGATAATGTGCAAAAACAACCACAAGACAGTATAAACAAACAGCTGGTGAATGAGCTTCGAGCAAAATGCTAAAGGCAAACTCCAAAAAATAATTTTTTAAATCAGTTTTAAAAACCTGATGCGATAATCCCCAATGCACAGCAGAGCATATGGGGCAGCTCAGAAGCGACGGTGACACATTCTGTAAAGCGGCATGTTGTCAGGACCATTCATAGGAGCAAAACCTCAATGCAGCAATGAACCAGCACGTGGAACCGTGATTCACTGGCAGGCGCTCCTTCCCATCCATGATCCAAAATTTTCATGGATTAAAAACACCTTCTGTCCCCCAACACGTTTTCACCCAGCATGTAAATTTCAAGTTGCTTCCTCTGAAAATACTTTTCTCATCCATCCAACAGGAGCTGGATGGATTAAGGAGCCCAACCCAATGAGAGCTTTTGTGCTTCTTGTCAGGAAGCTAAAGTACAGGACACATCTAGTCCCCAAGACCAGCAGCCAGCACATGGCAAAGAGCTGGTGAGGTGTGTCCAACAACCCGGACAGGGCTCCTGTGACTGGGTCTTTGAAACACAACGAAAGGATTTCTAGTACTTGACAATTACCAAACCATGACATGACTGAGAAATAAACATTTATACACGATGCCTACAGACCTAGAAATAATAATTATAACAAGCTGTCGTAGACACCTTTCTCTTCCCTGAGACATGACGCCCAACACCCACAACTTAAAGGAGAAGTTTATTTTGGCTCAAGGGTTGGCCAGTGGCAGGACAGGAGGGACAAGGCAGAGACAAGCAAAGAGGGGGAAAGTGGCCTGGCCACTGCAGCCGGGATGGAGAGAGGGAGCAGCCGGGGCAGGAGAGCTGCCCTTCCAGGTCAGGCCCAGTGATCCCCGCTTCCCACCAGACCCCACCTCCTAAAACCAAGTCAGCTGGGTCCCAGGATTCCATCACCTCCCAAGAGCCCGGCTTACAAGCACGCAAGACCTTTGAGGGACACTCTCCATCTAAAGCATAGCAAATATAGTCTTATTCATCACTGAGAAAGAGCCAAATTCTAGTCTATTCTTTTTTGAGGCAAGGTTTCATTCTACAACCCAAGGTGATTTAAAACTTGTTCTGTAGCTCATACTGGCCCCAGATTCCTGGTTCTCCTGCCTCAGCCCGCCCCACCACCCCAAGCCCCAAGTGCTGGGATTAAGGTATGTACCGCCATGTCTATCTAAAATAGCTGAATTTTTTAATCCTCAGCAAGGAAAGGTAGCAACTGGCACCCAGCCGGGTTTGTAGTCTAATTAACCCCTACCGCATCACTCTTCCTTCCGGCTCCTATGGGCGCCAGCAGAGGTGGCCTGCTCTGTGCATTTTCTTTTTTCTCGTCCACAGAACATGGTTGGCTCTATTTTCTGTCCTTGCTTCTTTCTTTCTTGAAAACAATTTCTATTATATAAAACTATAATTCATGTACCATAAAATTTACCTTTTTAAAAAAAATTCATCTTTTTAAGGTGTCAGATTCAGTGCCTTTTAATATATCCACAGGTTGTGCAGCTGTCACCACTCTAAGATATTTTTCAAAAAAAAAAAATTCCTCATCAGATTTAGGGGTGAATGCCAGTAATCATCCCAGCACTTGAGAGGCTGAGGCAAAAAAATCACAGAGTTCAAGGCTAGCCTGAACTGCATAGCAAGACCCCGTCTCAAAAAACAAAACAAACAAATAATCCCTTAGCGTAGAGATATAGCTCAACAGCTCACAAGTAGTACATCTGTCTAGTATGCACAAGGCCTTAGTGTCACAGGAAAGAGAAAGAGAGAAAAAAAAAGAGAAAGAAAAAGAAAAAGAGAAAAAGAGAGAGGTGTAGTGGTACTGCCTGTAATCCCAGCACGTCAGAGGCTGAGGTAAGAGGATTGCCATGAGTTGGAGGCTAGCTTGAGCTACAGAATCAAGTTAGGGCCAGCCTATACAATATAGCAAGGCCGTCTCAAAAAAAAAAAAGAGAGAGAGAGAGAGAAAGAAAAGAAAGAGTAAGGGAGTCAGGGAGGGAGAATACCTAGTCTGGGAATCACTGTTCTGGAAGGTGCTGCCAAGGGGTAGTGACATCTGTGTTTACCTGCCCAGGCCTAAGAGATCTGGCTCCAGGACAGAGCCACACATCAGCAACTGTAGAGATGAGAGTCCCTTCCTAGATCCACTGTCACTACATCCACTGCTGGCTTCTCTCCAACCACTACACTGTGAAAGTTATCCATATGGAGCTGGAGTCATTTTTGTCACACTCAAACAAAATACTCAAGAGGCTAAGAAGAAAGGACCCCTGTGCACACGTGGCTTTAAGAACCACTGCAAAGACTACCTAAAGAACTTCTACACACTTATGCTTACAACCAGAATGTCTGCAAAGGACTTTCCAAACTGTACCTGCTACCTGAGTCACAAGGACAGCTAGCTAGACATATGAAAACACTTGTCCCAATTAGTGAACTGCCAAACTCCCACAAGAAGCCTCTGGGA
>PVJX010030861.1:0-21700 GCA_004027295.1 Dolichotis patagonum
CAGGGTCTCTCTCCTTCAGGCTGTCAAAAGTCTGCCATACTCACCTGCTATTTCTTTCTGATGAATTGACCATTCCATTTCCAAAGTTCTGAAATGGCCATCAGACCACAGAAAGAATTCTCTTTAGGCTCCTGTTTGAAACCAGCAGCTATAGCAATCTGCTGGCCTTGCTTCAGGGCCAGTCTTAGTTTGGCTTTTTTTCCCTATCTTTTTCCATCACCTTTTTGGAGATTAGATTCTAATTAGACTCGGAGCAGCTGTCCACAGTGAAGCACATGTCCTAGATGGCCTGGTACAGGTCTGCTTGCTGAAGGTCTGCTTTACCTCTCCAGCTGCTTTGAGGTGAAGATAATGTGGTTGTGGAGATATTAAGGACAGTTCTGGTTGAGGAGCCCTTTAGGGTAGTCAGAGCACCTCATTGCTAAGGAACTTTGAATTGGCAGTGATTGGGCTGTTGGAATAATGTCCCAGATCCAAGTTGGGAGGAGACTGGCCTTCTTAATGAGAAGCAAGCTAGTGTGGCCATACGTGTTGGTAGCCCCAGCACTCAGGAAGCTGAGGCAGAAGGATTGCCACAAGTTTGAGGCCAGCTTGGGTTACACAATGAGTTCAAGGCCAACCTGAAAAACATAGTGAGACCCTGTAGCAAATGAAGTGAAATAAAATAAAATAACATAAACCTAATGAGAGTCAAAGGGAGATTTATTGGGATCACTGCCCATGGCATTTGTATCTCTAAAAAAGGTTACTTTTAACTGTTAACCATCAGTAGGTGTCACGAAAGAGGGTAGCATTTAATAGACAAAGTATTTCTAGAGCTAATAGTCTTTGAGAGTTGTTATTCTGTTTGTCAGCTTCCAAGTACAAATGTTTGCCCTGGTAATTGGCAATGAACAGCTGGAAGTTTCTTCAAGCTGCCCTACACAGGGACCCGGTTGTTTCTTGACGAGTACTCGGCTTCCAAGGAAGACCTGCCAGGCTGTGTAGGGAGGCAGGTGACCGCAGGGCCCAGGACCATGGCTGGGTACACAGGAAGGAGCTCTCCTAAAGAATGTGCATCAGAGGAAATCTGTGCACTGGGCAACGAACTTATTGTTCAGATCCCTCTAAATATGTGGCAGTGGTGAGTGGTGTTGACTAAATAGTAAAAATCCATGACCTTCTGATCAGAGTACACATCCTGGCTAAGAGGTCCCGTGGTCAGGAAGCTGTCTTTCTGTAGGATTTTGCTAAGTTTTCCTTATGGCTGAAATTAGACATCCAGAGTTAGGTATGAAGAAACAGCAGCCTTTGTGTTCCAGGTTGCCCAGCCCAACCCTGTCAGAAGGTATCAATAACCCTAAAGAATATTAGGTCATTTAGAGTTTTAACTGATCTTAAAAAGAGACTTTTCCTACTCTCCTTCATTTCTTTTTGGGGACAATACACGGTTGTGGTAGGCAGGTCACTGAAAATAAAGTCACTACATTTGTGTTCCTCAGTTAATCTGTTCCCATATGTTGGGCATTTCATTCAAGAAAGTATAATTTAAGGCACACAGGGGAGGGATTTGCTTAATCTGACACCATCAAGGTGTAAAACAGGTGATTAGGCCACCAGGGGAGAGGCTCAGGCTGTCCACAGCAGGCCACGTAGGGTCAGCAGTAGGACCTGCATGCTGCCCAGAATATTGATTACCACGTGACACCCACGGCGGGCCTGCTTTTTGCTCCTGTATTTTATGGACAGGCCAGTGTGTGGCTAGGGCTCACCTTATGCTCCAGCTGGTTGCAGGAAGAAAGAATGACTATATATGTGTATGCACAGATATATGTGTCTCTAACCTTTTTACCCAGCCTTTAGAACCCCTTCTCCCAGAACTCGAAGAGGGCCCAGGAACAGGCTTCCCAGCATGAGGTGGAAATGGGCAATTCTTTAAGACATCACAAACTGGAAAAACAAATTCTGAGTTGCTACTGAAACTGGTGCTTTCAATGACGATTATTCAGTTATTATTAGGAAGAAGGGGATTCGTAAGAGGAAGGTAGTTATTTCTGTCATCATTTCTAAAAACTGTAGAATTAAAAACATAAATAAGGTCATAACCCAAAAGATTTTGCAAAGATTATTCCCAAAAGTTTCATTCTGGTTTTGCCTAACAACTGAGGTTCCTTTATAATCAGCACCTTCAGTATCTCCTCCCAGCCCATATGGTTTTCTGTGACATTTCATTTTATAGAAACTAATACAATTTCAGAGTACATACGTTAAGTGAGTTAAAACCAAATATTGATATGGCCCAAGCAACCCACGTTCTGAAATCATTACCAGTTAAAATATCGAGTCACATCCTGATTATGTTGTGGTTTCTTGTGCCTACCTTGTAGCATTGCTTGTTACTTAAGTCAGTGGCACCTGAAAGCCTTTGATTTACATTTTCCAGATTTTGTTCAACTCTGTAGTTATCTGACTGTGGCCTTAAAGGTTGTGCTGCTTTTCAAAATGCACACATTTGGGAAATTATAAAGTGTGCAGAGCTATACAGCATTTAGTCACTTGGCGGGTGGTATCCTAAGTCCTGCCCCAAGTCCCTGTGCAAGAAGAGTGCTGGGAAGCAACTCCCTCTGGAGAGCATGTTTATAATATTCTAGGGTCCCATGAGAGGAAGAAATAACATGGAAATCTTATTATGCCTTTCTACAGGGAAAAGGAAGTGGAAAACAAATGCACCCCATGATAATCAGTGTCTGACAATATTCTTTGATAATGCTGGCTTTGTTTTTTTTAGCTGAAATCATTAGATTTCATTTTTAGTATAACAACAACTATCAGCTAAATTAGTCTACAGCAGGCCATTAAGATGGATGTTGGAATTAAAAACATTTTTGGAAAAAAGCCTGGTTTCAGCCTTTGTCATAAGCCCGAGCAGAGATCTGGGTCCAGTTTCCGTTGCTTGCAGATTCTCCCTCTGACATTGTGTTTGCAGATGCACACTCTCACAGCCTACTCCCTAAACAGGAGCACACAGTACAACATTTCCCCTTGCAGTCTCCCCATGGGTCAAATGTTTAATTTCCTGTCATGTTAAGAAATAATAGATTTTACCCTGAGAATTTGTAACATTCTCCTTAATTAAAAACAATTTATATTTTTATTGTTTATTTATGTATTTTTTATTTTTTTTTAATCTTTTTGAGACAGGGTCTCACTATGGAGTTCAGGCTGGCCTTGAACTCAAAGCAATCTTCCTGCCTCAGCCTTCTGAGTGCTGGGATTACAGGTATGCACCACTGCACCTGGCAAGAATTTGTATTTGAGACATGGAATTGAGTGTACCAGTCACGGTGTGCTAGCTTACAAACCAATGGTTAAGTTCTTAGTTTGCTAACTACAACAATTATATGTTACATTTTTTTCTCTTTTAAACATTTTATTGATTGATGGTGGTGCATACTATGGTGGTTCCAGGTACCAAACCCAGGGCCTCATGTGTGCTAGACAAGTGTTCTGCCACTGAGCTAAATCCTGAACTCCAAATTACATAGTTTATAATTAAATTATGTTAAAAGCAAAGGTAACACCCACAACCTATCACTTCTAATTTTGCTCCACCATTGTATTATTGACTATCTAGATTTAAGAAGTTGATGAAAAAAGGTTGCAGTTTAAAGATTGTCTCAGTAGCCTTGCCAGTATATAGGAAATAGCAGAGGAAATATTCTTCCAGTGTTTGGAAGTATCCAACTTACCCAAGTGGTATTTCAACATATGAAGAAGACGTCTCATGTTTGTGTTACTCACTAATGAGAACAAAAAAGTCAACATCTGTGTCACACCTATACTTGTCAATCAGCTATAACCATAGGTTGGCTATAGATACAGAAGCTGAGTGCAATAGCAAAACATGTATGCTTTGAGAACCAGTCAACTACATGGAATTTATTATAAAGAATATTGTGCATTTTGTTATTATTCATAAATCATGTTCTACATGTTTTAGATGAGTAATGTTTATGATAAATATACTCCACACACCGGCAAAGACTGTTTACTCAGACAGTGGCTTGGTGACTGTCCCAGCATGCTACCGACCTGCAGGAGCTTCTCCGGGATGCTAGGAATGGTGTTTATACCAACTTGAGTTGCTGTCCGGATGCTTTATGTAGAGCAAGGGTGCTCTCTGTCACTGCCTACAGAGGGAAAGCTACTGCACTGTGACTAGATGTGTAGTCTTTAAAGGACAATTCCATTTGTCTCCAACAGAAACCCATGGGCTTCTTGAATCCCTGGAAGGTGAAACTTGGCAGTTCCAGCCAAAGGGTTGGATAGAAGAACTTTCCATGGCAAAAATCTGAATATGGTTATGTTCTACTTATTGCACAGGGGCCTGGGAAATTGTCACAAGTGAGGATCACACACAGCAGTTGGTACTGGTTCAGAGGAATGTGCTCCGTTCTTTCTTAAAGCAGTAAGCTTGGTGGTGCACGCCTATAATCCCAGCACTCTGGGAGGCTGAGACAGAAGGAGCAAATGTGTGAGCTCAGCTTGGGAAACTTAGGGAGATTCTATGTCTAAAACTGAAAAAATATCTGAGAATTTAGCCTACTTTAAAAGCCCTAGGTAAAGTCTCAGGGCTAAAAAAAAAAAAAAAAAAAAAAAGCACTCACTCTCTCTGTTCCAGCTTTTCATTTCCAGAAGCCATCTCTTCATGATCAAGCCTTGGGGTGCCAGAGAATGAGGGGTAGTAAGCCCTGTGTCCAGAGCTGCACAGGCTGTTTCCTGAAGCAGCCCAGCTTTTCACTGGGACCAGAGTGACGCCTTGCTGCAGTGCTGCCGTTGTATCCCAGTCCTCGAGTTGAACCATTTCCATGTTTCCTGAAGCCCAGCTATCTTTTCCCATGGCCAGGTTCTTCCTATGAGCAGTTTCTTTTATTTGTGTCTTTCACATGTTGATTACATACATGACCGAAAAGACCTAAAACTGTGTCATACAGTGAATTCCAACCTCTTCCTGTTCCCTAGAACTTGACCGAAAGAGAGACAACTCTACGAAGCCACTTCACACATCTCTCTGCGCTTCTCCACTCCCCTTCAACCCTGCGTTTCTAAGAGGCTGCCTTTTGTTTCCCTGATGCAGCCTTATCCTTTGCTGCAATCCCTTGATCCTCTGGAGCTCGGAATATCTCCAGGGTTTTACGCCTGATCCTTTTCTGTATCCCCAAAGGCCAAGTGCCAAGCTGAGCCATGGCGGTGTCCAATAGAAAAGGTCAGCCTGGCATTACCTTCCTGAGGGATGTCTCTTCAGGAGCGTGGCCAGACATTTAATTGCAGCTGTATAACATGAGGTAGCATTTTGAGGGTATGTGGCTACTTGAACACAGTCTCGTCTCAGAAAAATTTAAATGGATTCCCCCAGACTAAGGAGATGCACAGCTGAATGTTAGTGCCTTATTTTCTGTCTGCATTAGCACCATCTGGACCAAATTATCTCCCATTTGTGTTGTGCTCCTGGCTCCTAGCTGAATTGGCTTCAGGGGCATGAAGGGTAGAGACTGTTCCTTCAGTTCCAGTGGAGGTGTCTGAGGACTTGGAGGCTGTGGAGCAGGGCAAACAAGGTGTCAAATTGTTTCCCTGGGCAAAGTTAGGGACAGGACTGAGGGGTGATCTGACATGGACATAGGCACCCAGTTGAGAGGAATCTATTTTCCTGCTCCTGCCCTGAGCTTGGCTGTCTTGCTTCAGTCATTGTTTGGGTCCATCACACCTGGTCATGAAAGAAACATGCCGTATCAAGCACAGGGGTACATGCCTGTAATCCCTGCACTCTGGAAGGCTAAGGTAGCATTGCAAGTTTTAAGTCCCACTTGGGCAACTTAACAAGGCCCTGTCTCAAAATGCGAAAGGACTGGGAAGGGTAGCTTAATGTAAAGGCCCCAGGCTTAAGCCCAGTACCACGGCCGCCCCCCAAAAAGTACACTAGATGGGCTTTCTTTGACCCTTAGAGGAAACAGTGTTCTGAATAGTATACTGCCATTTTTAAACAACACTCATAGCAGGAGAAATCCTAATTAAAACAGGATCTGGATAGGCTGGCCTTCATTTTAATATATAGATTTTCCTTTCTGAAAATATCTAGTGGTGTGCTGGCTCTCTGGAAGAAAAAAGAACCCCAGATTTGGAGGGTTTGCTGATTTCCATCCTGTAAATACTCCCACTGCAACTGATCCCAGGCTACCAACATGATGCCCCTGATCATAGAGTTGGGAAGAGATGCCAAAAATGGGTTTTCAGGAGCCAGCTCTAGCACACTGCTGACTATCCCTCCTTAGAGACTGTTTACCATATGTTCTGGAATGTTCCTCCACCACATTACTTTCCTGTCCAGGGGCAAACAGAATCCTGGAGACCCTGAGCACTAGCTGGAACCAAAGAAGAGAAACGGCAGCTTCTTCTCAGAGCTGTATTGTTCACAGTGGATGCCGTGGACAGTGGGACATAGACTCTGGGTTGTTTGCACATGTGTCTGTCTGTCTGTCTCTACTCCAGAAGTCCTTGGAATTCTAAGAATGTCTGTTTTGCCCACCTGAAAAAATTACTGTGAAAATCATCTGAGACAATGTGTGTAAAAGCATAATTTAAACTGGAAAGGCTGGTATATATAAAACTGGCTATTGTAAACTATAAAACATTAAAAGCAAAGTAAATAAAAAGATGGGAAAATCACATAACCTTATGACAATTGATAAATCCAACCTCATGTATTTTATATATTCTTTAAATTTATAAAAATACACTGTCCTTATTCTTCTATAATGCATATTACTCAATCATAGCCCATGGACATATTTTGTTATTCCATATTAATCTTACAACACACTCATGAATGGCTGCACAATAGTATATGAGCATATTCTTACTTCTATACCTTTGTTTCAATTGTTAGAAATTTGTTATTTTTATTTTGGCTTATTACTAAACAGTGATTTGATAAACATCCATGCAGATGTGATTGTTGAAAATATGCTCAATTATTTCCAGAGGAAAAATTCTTGTGAGTTTTCTGACCAAAGGATATTCTTGAAGATTTAAAAAAAATGATTACATGAAATTATGGGTATAGTATATTTTGTACTGTGCAATGCTTAAGGTGTGTGTGTGTGTGTTTGCATCCTCAAACACTAATAAATAGTAGCTGTTATTACCTATATTATTAATTTTGTTAGTGGACTATTCCTGTATTATTTTTGGTGACAGCTTTATTCTAGGGGTTAAATGCTATAGTTTTGTTTGTATCATGAAGAGTGTAAGGGCAGCAGGGGTATTGTAAGTCAGAGTGCTCACAAAGCCTGAATTCTTTTGGCCTGTTCTTTATGTTCTGGTCTTTATGTTTGCCACTGACAGGGTCACGGGCAAAGAGAAAAGACAGGGCCAGGAATTTAGCTCAGAAGCATAAGCGCCTGCCTGGCAAGCGCAAGGTTGTGAGTTAAATCCCCAGTACCAAAAAAATAAAAAAATAAAAATAAAAGACAAGCTCTAATGCTGTGGCTCTTTCTTTACTGGTAACTTTGCAAACAGTTTGAATGTTGAGAAAAATTAGTTTTGGGTTAGAAGAGTTTGGGGGATTATGTTGCATTTCACTTACCCTTTAAGGATCTGCAGGTCCCTGAGCAGTGCCTGTGTGTGTCCTGATCACCCTCCTGTCCCTGCGTGGCTCTGAGCTGGCTCCTGGAGGACAGAGCTGTCTGTAAAAGCCAGGCAGGCCTTGGCTCAGGTAACCACCGCACTTACACAATTGTCCCTTCACGGAAGGTCAGCGGGGAGTGTGTTCCTTCCTGTTTATACCCACCTAAAGGTTTTCATGTCCATGCTAACCCACTGCGGGCCTGGGCCAAGGCCAAGTTACCCATCAATATTTTAAAGTAGTAGTGTTATAAAATTTATGGAAGACGCACAAAGGACAATTCCCTGAAGTGATGAACCCGCTGAGAAGGAGTATTGGCTAAAAGGAGATTTCCCACTTTGAAACAGTGTGAGATCAAGAGTCAAGCTGGAAAGGCCCTTTCTATGCATGGGGCTTGGAGCCTGGTGGAAAATCTGACCTGGTTTCAAATCCCACCTACAACTGCTAATTTATTTGGTTATCTATTAACAGTCTCCTGGCAGCTTACTTTTATGTTTAAAATTAAGTGCTTGATTGATTATTTTCTAGAACCGTGATGGGCTGTTGTTCTATACTTAAGCCAATCCATTAGTGGGCTCTCTCATTACTGATTTTTCCTTCCTCCCCTGGTTTGTTGCATGTGAGTGAGTGTGCACATGTTTGTGCATGTGTGTGCACATGAAGGTTGAGGGTGGGGGTGAAGTAGAGAAGGAAGAGTTCTTTATTCTGCAAGTGGAAGAAAACAGGGTTTTTATATCCCCTTAACTATGCATCCACAAGAAATTTCCAGTGCCCAGGAAGTGGTGATTCTTAGGTAGAAGTTGCATCCCAAAGAATTTTATCATGATAACATTTTATCAAAAATTTTAGCAAAAGCTTTTAGTCTTAAAAACTTCTTGTCTTTTTCAGCTTTGTATGCATCTTTAAATATTTCCATATTTGCTTCTGAATGTTGGGATTCCATTGCTTTTTAAAAATTAGAGTTTATTAAATATTGGGTAGGTAGAAAAAAGAGACGTAAAGCAGAGCTCCTGGTTTTATTATTTGGGTAGACAACTCAGTGAGCTGGGAGCTTATTGTGCATTCATGCCTTGGCCAGGTATGGCCTAAGGTAGGCTGAGCTTCCTGGCAGGTCATCTCTGACCAGCTGGAATAGTGGTGTCCCAAGCTTCACAGAGCAACTGCACTAAGAAAGCTCTGACCATTAAATACAAGGAAATGTTTGGAAAACACTGTAAAGGATGGCAATCAAACATCCAGTTCTTCACCTAGCTACTGGGGGAAATAATGATGCCACTCTAGTCACTGATTGCTCCTGTACTATTTGCTTTTGACATGCCACCTGGGTGCATCTTTACAGTAAAGCTGTGGGTGGTCAGACATTACCATCCATGCTTTAAATGGGGCTTCCAAAATAGAATGTTCCAGGGAGGTCCACTTGCGGTAAAGTGTGGAAAGACGCCCTTGTCTCCTATCTGCTTGTACGCAACCCTTTCTGTCTTTGTCTCATAGTTTGAAGAGAACAAACAGGTGTTTGTAGAAGGGTACCCTAAGGGCTGTGGCTGTGGCTTGGTAGTAGAGCACTTCCCTAGCTCGCACAGGACTCTGGGTTCAATCTTAGTACTGAAGTGGGGGGATGCCCCTAAAAATGTCCATGGAGACACAAATTTTATAACTCTCAATTACATGGGACATATATGGGGAAGGGTTGCTTGAAAGCTTTGCCAAAATAAATTTTTGCCAACATACTCGAAAGTTGACTGACTTGTAACTCAGGCCTAGCCTGAGTTCAGAATCTAGATTTACTGGGAAAGACAGTTTCTGGGAAAGACAAGAGAAGATGTGCAGTGAGTTTATGGTGTCCTCCTAGAGCTTCCATTATTATGAGCTGGGGAATGAGGAGCTTGGGCCTTTGTCCTATGTGTTCTGAACTAGCCCCATGACCTCTGGTGAATTCCCATCCTTCTTCGCATCTGTGAAATGTGTATAGAGATGTCTTTCTTCAATTGCTAATTTTCATTGGGAGAAAGAAACTGGGTCCCACTAGGTAGAGACCTGCCATTTTTGGATGCTTCATGATGGCAACCAGAATTGTATGAGGAAGGGAAGTGGGGTTTGGGTAGCGGCTGGTGCTAAAGTATCAGGTGGCCTTTCTGCTGTCAGCCTTACCACAGATCTGAAGCTGTGGCCTCAGAGGCTTCGTAACTAAACTCACATCTGATGGGAATAGCTATGATGCATGGGGCCATCAAGGCTCAATCCATACCTCCTAACATGTATATAATCTTTCTGAATGAAAATTCATTTCCCACTCTGTCGTAGGTTGCTAGGCAGCTGTGATAAAGTGCCCAGAGTAGAGGGGCTTAAAACAACAGATCTTTATACTGTCATAGTTCTGGAGGCTAGAAATCTAAAAGTAAAATTTCAGTAGGGCTGTTCTCCCTCCAAAGGAGGAAAATTCTTCCTGGCTTCCTCCAGTCCTGCTGATTCCAGATATTGCTTGGCTCATAACCACATGCATCTCTGCCTCCTTTTCCACATGACTTTCTTTGTGTTCATACCTTCTCTTCTTTTGTTTCTTATAAGAAAGTTTGTCTTTGAATTTGGGACCTTGCAGATAGCCTAGCATAATAATCCAATGAAATCTGCCAAGACCTCTTTTCCAATAGGTTTCACTCACAGGTTCTGGAGATTAGGGTGTGGATAGATGTTATACTCCTCAGCTTAGAGGAGGGGAGCCACTGTCCTGAACGATTCAGTGACTTGCTCAGATCTCACAGCTGATATGTGAGTGAGCTAAGACTGGCCTCTAGGGTATGTCAGGTTCCAAGTATGTGCTTTTATAATGCCCACCTCAGCTTTGAGACTCGGCATCAATGCTCTAACCATAAATGCTGCTTTCTAAGAATGTGAGCTCACCAGATGTTCAGGCATGTGTGGGAACAGTTTCTGGGAAAGACAAGAGAAGATGTGCAGTGAGTTTATGGTGTCCTCCTAGAGCTGCCATTATTATGAGCTGGGGAATGAGGAGCTTGGGCCTTTGTCCTATGTGTTCTGAACTAGTCCCATGACCTCTGGTGAATTCCCATCCTTCTTAGCATCTGTGGAATGTGTATAGAGGCAGCGATTATACAGGGCAGCCTCCTAGCCTTCCAGTCACAACTGCCCTACACCCTCCATCTGGCAGAAACCCTCCAGGAAGTCTCTGGGACTCTGGCTATTCTTACTTTTGGTCTGCATTAGCAAAAATTGTGTATGTTCCTTAGACTGGCTTTCTAAAATAACACAAAGACTTTTGCAAAATGTTTCAAAATAATGTCTGCTATTCAGGTATCACTTAAAAAATTGTGCTTCTTCCAGTGGATTGTATTTCACTTCTTGGAACAAAACAGATTGTGGTGTTAAAGGATAGGGGTGGGATATTATTGTATTTGAAACTATGCTCAACTATAGCAGAGTAAGAGATATTGTGATAGCTACTGTTGATGTCCAGTTGTCTTAATGTAAAGTACTGTGTTGCCTATGTTGTCCTGTTCCGATCTGCTCTGTACTGCCCTCTTTTGTTTTATTCTCTTTAAAATAAAATTAAAAAAAAAAAAAGGATAGGGAAGGAGAAAGAGCTCTTTATTCTCTTGCATCTAAATGTGATCTTCCAGAAGCAGATAAGTCATTCAGTATTAAGAAGATAGAGGTTGTCGTGGGCCATAGACTGAACCTGTGTAGAGTTGGCCCGGAGAAAGCTGAGAACAGTTGAAGTTACAGATGGAGATATTGAAGTTTAGAGATGGGAAATGACTTGTCCAAAGCCATACAGTGTCGGGCTTCCAATTCTTTTTTCTATTTCTTTGTCTTCTTTTTTAAAATCTTTTTGAGATAGGGTCTCAACATGCAGTTCAGGCTGGCTTTGGGCTTACTTTGTAGCCCAGGCTGGTTTCAAACTTACAATGATCCTCCTGCCTCAGCCTTCCAAGTGCTGGGATTACAGAAGTGTGCCACCACGGCCAGCCAAGGGTTTCCAATTCTAAGACCAGGATTGTTTCTTTCTGGAATTCTTATTTCACCCGACATTATTTCAAGCTCCCACTTTTCAGGGAATATTTTCATTAAATGTAATTGTGCTATTGTCAGGAAGAGTTGAAAATACATTTACTGCTCCCAGCGACATTATAATCTGGTATAGTTAAGAGGAAGGGAAGAGCCTGGATGAGATAGGGCAACAAGATTCTTCCAACGTAACACCTGAAGTGAGGGTCTAGATCCAGTGACGCATCTAAGTTTACACGTATTTTATTGACAAACCCAATTTTCATTTAAAAGAGTTCTGGTCTTTGACCAGAGCTTTTACTTATATAGATTATTTGCCAAAGTTCTCAAGAGCTATTTCTCAATATCAGTTTCTTGTCTAGGTCTCCAGATATACACATTTAAGTATTTCTTTTAAGAAAAAAAAAAGAAAAGAAAAAAGAAAAAACCTTCAATAGTCACAAAAAATAGATGCTGTCCTGCCCAGCTCTTTATTTGAGTAATATTTCTTATCAATTCGGAAGTCAGCTGATCTATGCTCTGGGGTGTATTGCCAGATATTAAGGGCTGTTGAGGAACAATTTGTATGGTAAGTGACATCCATTCTGCAGAATTTTACCTGTATGGTAAGTCATTCTCTTTCTTATTGGTTGCCTGGGCTAGTGATGTTTAGCCCATCACTGAGTATGACTCTGGTGACCAAGGAGTAGAAAGCACTTGGCCTTTGATAAGCCTCCTGCTCCTGTTCATAGCAGGCTCCGTGTTCTGCTGGTGAGGGGACTGGGGTGTGTGGGAGTGTGTGCGTCTACGTGGGTGGCAGTAGGGAGGGAGGAAATGAATTTACAAATCACTTCTTGCAGATCCTTTCATTCTGTAAACTTGTTTCTCTGCTTTTCTCAATCTTGATTTATGTATTGGGATCAGGGGGTTTGTGTCCCATCTTCAGGCTGTAGGTGTGAATTTAGCAAGGTGCTCCACAAAAATCTTAGGTGATTTACATGCTGGGGACTGATTGAGATGCATTCTTTTTAGGATAATTTTTCTATGGATTGTCTCTGTGAGGCTCTGTTCTTTTGTTTTCTGAGGTTTAGAGATTACATCAAAAACTTCCTGGCCTGCTGCCTGATGTGACCCTTGAACTCTAAAGGGCACAAGATCATGAGTCCATAAAACAAGGCACAAACACTAAAGGTGTCATTCTGATTGTCCTCAAAGGACAGGAGTTTAAGGCTAGGTCATATGATTCAGGGAGGAGGAAGCAGTGAAAGAAGTAGAGAGCAGTGCTTATTCATATCTCAATCTTTGGTCAGGAAGGATGTAAAAGAACCTCTGGGTATTTCGCTAAAAATATTAGCCTCACTTTTATACCACCGTTTCTAGGAAAAGCCCGAGCTGCAGACTATGAAGTGTTTTTGTTTGTTTTTATTGTGTCACTATAAGCAGGTTCATTTTTCATGGCCGGCCTGAAGATAGCAGGAGGGTCTGTAAGCTGGTGGCCTGCAGGGTTCAAACTCGAAGGAAGGCCGGCAGAGCCAGGATGAAACCTGAGAGCTGTGGCCAGTGTGGCTGGGAAGGAAGAGCTCTACATTAGCTGCTGGTGTTTTAGAAGGGGAGAAGCGCTGGCTCTGAGTCAAACCTCCAAAGAGTGTGTCATTAGAAAGGGGCGATCTGTTTGGAATAATGATAAAAGTCTCCTTGTGGCTGGCTAGCATTTCAGGGCCAACCAAAACAAACATGCAAGGGAAATGCAGAGGAGGCCTGCAGGGTCCAGGTGACCAAGCGCAGGCACGGGTTCAGGATCCTCGACACCAAATAAATTACCCAAAATATTCTAAAACCAGAAATGAACTTCTACCGATTTATGCAGAGGTTTCCAAAGTCTTTCAAAAATGCAAGTGAGGAGCATTTGAACTCCCTAGTGGCACGAAAAATGTTCCAAGGCAGCAGAAAGGAGCAAAGCCGAGCAAGGCTGAAAGCTTCACCTACAAATAAGCTGCCATCGCAAAAAACGCCCATAAACAGGATGGGGTGGGGGAGGGGCTGTCCTTGGAGAGAGGTCAGCGCCTGCTCCTGATGGTATCATGGGGAACTGAAGCCCACGTCAGGGTGACTCAGACACATCTGTCCCCAGATGCTATTCCCATTGCCCAGCCTGAGTAGTGAGAAGGGATAGTTTTTAAAGGTGAAGTAGAAGACTGTAGAAATCTGAGCTCCCCCTGAGGCCAAAGCAAGGGGATACTCCTGACCTGAGACTCAGGCCTGCCGCTGTGGGTTTGAGGGCCTTAGCAGGGTCAGGGTACATCCAAGAATTGTAGGCTAACAATCAGCTGCAGCTGGGGAATCAGGGGTCCAGGTAAAGATGTGGGGGAGAGAGAGAGGATGGGAGAAATAGAGTCCGTACAGGGAAATGAGAATAGACTCAGGAGGGCAGCTGGTGCTTTTGAAGCCAAGCAACGATTTGCAAATGTGGAAACAGAATGGAGAAAGCACCTTTTGCTTTGTGATGCCTGGGATTTATACTTTAGGTCCTGAGTGTTTAGGGACTAGTACCCAGAAAGCTTTGAGAAGTTGCAGCAAAGCTCTTGTCTATCTCTTGTCTATACAGCAATTGTTTGAGGGAGGGTGCGGTTTGTGGATTTGGCCATAAGTTTCCAGTGTGTGACGTACCTGTCTTTGTAAGGTAGTGTCTGTGCTGCAGTGAGCTCAGGTATCCTGTCTCTCCTAGGTACCCCTCCTATCTCCTGACACCTGCTGTCCAAACAGTCAGAAGATCCCATCTGTGTCCTTGGGCTGCTTGGATTTGGGCTAGTGATAGTTTAGATTTTTGAGTTTCTCTGGTTTTTCAAGACAGAAAAAGAGTCACCCATAGAGAAAGAGAGGGGGAGAAACCCCAAAGCTATGGGAGAAAATGAAGACAGGAGAATTTAGATTGGGAAAGGGCAGAGAACTCCTCGTAAAAACTTTCTCCAGTGAGGTAGAAAGAATATACTCCTTTATGGACCTACACAGCTGGTATCCCTGTCTAGGGGCTTGTGATAGCCTTCCTACCTTCCCCGCTGATTTGAAACCCAGTTAAAAGAAAGAAGATCAGGTTAAATTCGATCCCCAGAAAGTATTCCTGGACCAGCCCAGTCCTGCTCAGCCCAGAGTGACCTTTCATATTACACAAGTGCCAGTTGTTTTTCCAGTGTGTATCTTGCTTGGTTTCCTACTGTTAATCAAAGAGACTGGACTGGGCATAAGTATTTATGTATTTAGATCTCTCTAGCAACATCCAAACCTCATCTTCAGCTAAATTAGGAACACTGTCCTTCCTCCCATTCATCTTCCTCTCTAAAAATATTTCTTGGTTAATTGATGTATTGATGTCTTGGGTGCACTGTACATTTTCTTTTGATGGACATTCATTTTATTAGAAGTTCAGTTGGAGAGCATTGATTAAAAATGCCTCCCACCCAACCTCCCTAATGCTGTGTTTGTAGACGTGAGGAGTAGTCACAACAATTACAGAAAAGTCTGTCTCTTCCACACAGCAAGTTAAGACAATGAAGAAGTGGAGGTCTTTGGGGGCCTCGCCCCAGAAGAATTTATTTCTGAGGGGCAGATGACTGAAACAGACCCGGCATGGGGCTGCGATACCGGCAGCAGAGATTTTGATTTAAGTCATCTGGATTAGGACCCTGGGTTAAGTATTCCTTGAAAGTTCCTGGACGTCTCTACTGTGTAGCAGAGTTGGAGAATACTGGTCCATAAGGTGAAACCAGACTGGCTCCTTGCTCTTGTGTTTACATGTTACAATTCCCATTCATACAGGTCTGTGGTCTTTGAAGTGCAGTCTCAAATTAATAGAAAAGCACATCTTGGCTGAGCAGGGGACCAGTATCCAACTGGGTAGATTAGCTATGGCCAGGGGATAGAGTCATGAATGATAAACTTGGTTATTGAGGCTCTTACCCCTTTAGATCTTGGATATATGTCCCAAGGATGGGAAGGCTGTGTGCTTGGCAGATATCTACAAAGGTGATAGGCATAATATCTTGTGCCATTATGGTATCAAACCCTGGTGCAATTGTTTTTGAGGTCTGTGAGCTCTTTAAGGCAGAGATTATCCTTTTTTGAAGCCCCATCTATTAATCATGTTTCTTGTTTTCTATATTTCATGATGCTTTGACATGTTGGAGCCTTGTGAACTCAGGGAGGTACTGCCCCTGCCAGGGTTAGCAAATTCCTAGAGATAGCAAACAACTTGGCTGCAAGAACACCTTTGATATGCAAACCAACCAATCCCAGTCCAAACTTCATCATCCACCCTTTCATCAAGCTCAGGCATCCCTGACACCATCCTCCTGCCCCAGCCACCCCAGGATCTGATATCAGACAACTCAGGACAACCCTGTTATCCCAAGCCCACCAAACTTATTCAAATGAGGTAGTCCTACATGGCTCAGCAGTTTATCCTGCTTTGCTCTTTTTCCTCCTGACAACCATAGCAAAGGGACTTGCACATGCTTTCTCCTCAATCCTGCTTTACTGGTGCTTCCCTGTGACTCTATGGCATGGCTGGGCACTATGTCCCTTTCCTTACCTTGGGAAATGTAAATAACAAATTATTTGATCAATGGCAGTTTTCTCCTAATCTGTTCACTTCATTATACCCGAATATTTTGAAAGATACCACCTCACCTAATAGCTATCATATAGAAAGCAAGTGATAAATATTTGTTGAGTAAAATAAATGAATGGATGGATGGATGGATGGGTGGATGATGGCAGATGGATGACGGATGTGTGAGTGGATGGATAGATGGATGGATGGATGAGCAGACCTTTGAGAGTTTAGTGAGGGAATGGTGTGGTGCTATATGGTGTCTGATCTAGCCCTGGGTGATGGATGCCTGGGCCTCTTTCCATGTTCCTTCCTCTGTCATAAAAGGAACCACAGGCAATTACAGTGGAATAACAGAATGGAGGGACCAGTTGACTCCCTGAAAAATAGCAATCTGACTGAAGACCCAAGGAAGAAGAAAAGGTGTGAATTCTGTGTCCGTGCTTCTGTGAGAGCTCTTCACTGTGTTTGTAAATAGCAATGATGAATGAGTGTGCTCTGACATTTATGTCACTGTGCAGGGACTTTCTACCCTCTTCTCCACACAGTGTCTCTCTAGGATAAAAGAGGCTGAGCACCAAAGAACTGTCGTCTCTTCCAGTCAGAACTGGGGGAAACTGAAAAACTCCATCTTGGTTCATTAGACTTGTGGATGAATTATGAGACATGGGGGGAAATCGTGCCTGACACCCATGTAATGACCCCAGGATCTCCAGTGATGGATGGATGGATGGAGGTGAACATTAATCTACTCTCACCCACTTGGAAGATGTCGTTTTTAACCAACTGTGAACTTTACCTAAAAGCCAACCTGGAGACAGAGCAATGATAATGGGAAGCAAAGTTGCTGAGGGAAAAATGTTAACCAGATTCCAGAATCCTGACAATCAGTGCTGCTAAGAGTTCATTTAAATGCTTTGTTTAGCTCTTGAATTAAAACAAGACAGGGCTAAAACTTTAATCAATCCAATTCAGCCGCCACACGCAGGCACGAGTAGGGAATAAAATGAAGGTCACAGGAGAAGTCCGGGAGAGAGAAGTTGACAGTCTGCGCAGATGAATGGGGTTATGCCAAATGGCCTTGGAGATGAAAGGAGGCCCAGGCTGCAGTTCATTTAGAACAGGAGTGGCCATCTGTCGATAACTGGTGCCAGATTCTTGATCCTTGGTTTTTCTGGAGCATGCAGGGGTGTGTGCTTGTGAACCTGTGTTTATCTGCCAGAATAGAAAAAGTAAGAAGCTGCCAAAAGAAGAAAATCTCTTTTTCACATTCACCCATTTAGAGACTTATTTATGTTAGTAATGGACTTGCATGAAGGTTAATTAAAATTTCAGTGCATACATTGTTTCTTCACATCATCAGATTGCTTTAGTCTAAATTCCTGATGTCTAGGAAGCATGGGAATTTAAGCCCAGTGCACATCCCTGGCAGGCCAGGCCTGCAGCAGTGTGGCTTTAGCAGCAGTGAGGATGGGAGCGGGATCCAGGAGTCCAAAGACAGCTTCTATTTTGGACTTTGCTTAGCAGGCAGAGGTGCCTCTCAGGCAGCCTCTGCAAGGTCCAGGGAAGGCATTGGCTTGCTGTGTGCTGAAGGGAGACCTAGAGATCAGCAGAAGGAAAGGGACCAAAGGCCATGACGGGGAGCGAACGGCCATGTGCTTTCGTGAGAGCTCTTCACTGTGTTTGTAACTAGTAATGATGAATGAGTGTGACACTTCCACCCCGACGCCCCCCACCCTCCTTGCCTGGGCCTTCAGAGCCCACACGAACCGGACACTGGGCACTGTGCTGGGAGAGGGGCAGAGCACCCTGTGTTAATTACAGCTGCCCCTGTCTGGACTGCCCAGACAGCCTGATCCTTTGTGTGCTACTCTGATGTCTTCTCTCCCTCTCGTCTGCTCCAGCCATGCTGGCTCCTTATGGATCTGATACGCCAAGACATGCATCAGTTCCAGGGCCTTTGAACCTGCTGTTCTCATTTTCTGAAATGCCACATGTTTAAATATGCTCATAGCTCCTTGCCCACAACTGCAAATGTCACATTTTTGCAGTTTAAAATAACACTATCATCCCTTACTCTGTTCTATTTGTCTTTTGGACACTTGTCACACTGATACTATATATGCATATACTCATACATGCACACACGTGTGTGTGTACATAGAGTTGGTCCTCAGTGACTGTAAGAGACTGGTTCCAGTATGCCCTACAGACACATATAACTCTGGACACGCAAGTTTTAGAGAAAATGCCATAGTATTCACAAATAACTCAAGAATCCCATCCCATATTCTTTAACATATTTCTAGATTATTCATAATACCTTATGTGATATAAATGTTACATAAATACTAGTCATACTGTATTTAGAGAATAATGACATGAAAAATTTCTGTACATGTTTAACCCAGGTACAATTTTTCATCCATATTTTTGGTCCCCTGAATTCACAGATATGGAATATACCGAATCAGAGAGCCAATTGTATGCGTATTTTTTTGTCATTATTTTTCCCCATTAAAACATCTCTCCATAGGAGTAAGGCCTGGGGCTTCTTCTATCCTGGCTATACCCAGAGCACTCAGAGCAGCACCTCTGCAGAAACCTTCCTGCACAGGTGGGCAAGTCTGGGGCACCTGTGGACGCAAGGGCTGGATGGCATCCACACTCCAGGGCTCCTGTCACACCCCCTTCTTTGGAGACACATCCCTTAGGCTCTTTCCTTTCTTCTCTCCTTCTCCATTGCCCTAGTCTACCCTGGGGCAGAGAGGGCTGGCTCAGAATGATCACGTATTCTTCCAAATCTATTATTTATACCTAAACCGTATGCCCTGAGTCCTTCAGGCCCGAGGCTTCTTAGGCTCAAAAGCCCAGCTTTGAAACACAGACAGCTTTTCCCTCTTAACTCTCCAGTCTCTGCTGTGAGTTTCCAGAGGCCGATTTTGTAACATAGAAGTGAAAGCTTGATTCCTTTTACTGCGTTTTGCGATGTCATCACTTTTCTAATGCAGGACACAGGACTGTCCCTGTGGCAGCTTGTATCAGAGGCAGGCCAAGGGAAGAAACAGGAAGGGGCTCTATACAGAGGAATTCACACCAAGTACTGCAGTATAAATGCCCCCAGTGAAAGCGCTTTCTAATTGGTGTCATGACATTCACAAACTAAAAATAATGAAACCTAGGCCTGTTTGCTGGGGATGTAAAGAGCAGACAGTGCTGATACAGCACTCATTTGCTCCAGTGTTCCTGGAGAGCCGTCTGGTGAAGAGAAACAAGAGCTATGAAACAGTTTATCCCCTGATAATGCATTGGTAATTCCTCTGCTAATACCCCTTTGGGAAATACACTTCATGAGTATAAGCCAGAAGGAGCAAATGAAAAACTATAATTTGTTCAAAGATGAGCATGGAATTATTTAGAAATAATGAAGATATCCATGACAGGAAAGTGGTTAAAGAGACTATGATTTGCCAAGACAATGGGATAGTAACTAAATCTCTGCACTCAGAGTAGCATAACTGTTTCAGCAAACAACTCTCAATGTTGGTAGCTTAGCGTGATGAAAGTTTATTTCTTGCCCATCTCACAATCCAACATGGGTTGGTGGGGGAAAGGAGTTTCTTTCCTCTACACCATCATTCAGGGAGCCAGACTCCTGCACATAGTGATTTCACCATTTCTCCCTGGATCTAATGGGGATCAGGTGAAGCGAGGCTGAACAGAGAATTGCAAGGGAGGCTTCAGGAACCGGATCTGAGCTCTGACAACAACACTCTTTCTGCCTTCATTGTTAGGGCCAGAAAGCAGTCATTTGGCTGCACCTTGCTGCAAGGGATTCTGGGAATTGTCATTATGTTAAATGTGCACATTGAAAGGAAACAGTTTGGTGGACTCATGGTGGTGATTGCCACACTGCTAATATCACGTGCATGTTGATTATACTCACACATAGGAATTTCACTATTTAATAATTTTAAATAGGAAAAACAACACAGGAGCACTAACTAGAACTAATTACTAACAGCTGCATACTGCTTTGTACTTTAACCAACTCAGAAGTAATTTTAGAGTACTATGAACTGTATAGTTGTGGGTGGGGTTTCTTTTTCCTCTGTGAAATGAAATAGTGTGATGGGGTAGAAAAAAGTGGTTATGGAATCATGTGATTGGAGATTGAGTTCAATTGATGCTGCTTACCTTTTTCAGGATCTTTTTTTTTTTTTTCATTAAAAACACAGAAGCTTTCAAGACAATGGAGATGACCTAGAAGACATTTTGCTAAGTGCAATAAGCCAGACTTGGAAGAGAAGCACTATATGATCTCACTAATATGTAAAATCTTAAAAAATTCAAACTCATAGAAACAGTAGAATTAGGGTTGTCAGGAACTGTGCATAGGGGGAGAATGAGGAGATGTTGGTTGATGGGTTCAAATTTTTAGTTATAAAATGAACCAATCCTAGAGGTCTAGTGGACATGTTAGCTAATTTGATTGTGATAGTCATTATAAAGTGTATACATAGCTGGGGATTTAGTTCAGTGGCCTAAGCACCTGCCTGGCAAGGGAAAGGTCATGAGTTCAATCCCCGGTATCAAAGAAAAAAAAAAGAAAAAAAATGTGTACATAAATTGTCCCATTATACACCTTGAATATATTTAAGATTTCAAAAAGAGGAGACTGGGGATGTACATTTGTTTGATCTATTGAGATGATTAAAATTCTATTTTTTTCTCTTTTTAATTGTATCTTTCTTTTCATATTCATATCTTGACAAAACTAGGCAAAGAAAAGATATATTATTTTTCTCCAAGTCTTGTAAAGATGAGGAGGAAATTGTTTTTTGCTGCATGTATGTGAGTGGGAGGTTATAGTAAAAGAAAAATTAACAGCTAAATCTAAATGTAGGCACAGTAGAAATTTCAGTTCTCTTTCCTACTAGGTCTCCAGATGAAGACTGGTTGTATCCAGACCATTGCGTGTTCAGACAATTGCATAAGCGTTTGTTATGGTTTTGCCATGAGCAAAATGGGACTAAATGGTATGTGTTTGAGATGACCTTACCCATGGAAAAGCCAAGTGAGAACTGGGCATAGTGGCACACTTGGGAGGCTGAGGCAGGAGAATGGCAAGGTCCTAGGCCTAACACATCTCAGATAATGGGGGATGGGGTGCGGGGAATGTAGTTCCCTAGTATTTTTTTTTTTTTTTTTTTTTTTGGTACCAGGGATCGAACTCACGACCTCACACTTGCCAGGCAGGCACTTCAGCCACTGAGCTAAATCCCCGGCCCTGTTCCCTAGTATTAACACACACACACTCACACACACACTCACACAAACACACAAACAAACAAAAACAAGTATGCAAAGGTAATATATGGCCAAGGGCGAGATGTAGTATACAGAAGGGCCAATGTAAATGTTGGCAATGG
>PVJX010030862.1:0-21696 GCA_004027295.1 Dolichotis patagonum
CTTCGGCCTCGGATGGCCGCAGCTAAGAACACGGTCACTTATCGGGGCGACAGGCTAGTTGCTGGTTGCATTGGGGACCTAAGTTCCAACATGGCGCAGTTCTCAGGAAACTCTTGCTTCTTATTTCCCCGCCCTGGTGTGGCCACGACCTGCCAGACCACAGTCACTTACCAGGGGTGCAGGCTAGTTGCTGGTTGGCTCAGAACCCTAAGTTCCAGCATGGCCCAGATCTCAGGAAGTGTTGTTGCTTCTTAGTACCACACCCGGGGGTGGCAGTGCCTTGAGAGTCCACAGTCACTTGCCAGGGCGGCAGGCTAGTGCTGGTTGGCTCAGTGCCCTAGGTTCCAACATGGCGCGGATCTCAGGAAACCCTCTTGCTTCTTATTTCCCTGCTCTGCAGTGGCCGTGGCTTGCCAGACCACAGTCATGAACCAGGGCTGCTGGCTAGTTGCTGGTTGGGTCAGTGCCCTAATTTATTGCATGACACGGTTCTCATGAAATGCTCTTGCTTTTTATTTCCCCACCCTGGGGTGGCCATGGCTTACCAGACCACAGTCACTTAGCAGGGAGGGAGGCTAGTTGCTGGTTGGCTCAGCACCCTATGTCCAAGCATGGCTCTGATCTCAGGAAATGCTCTGGCTTCTTATTTCTCTGCCCAGGGGTAGCCACTCTACCAGACCACAGTCACTTACCATGGCAGCACACTAGTGCTGTTTGGCTCAGCGCCCTAAGTTCTAGCATGGCACGGGTCTCAGGAAATGCTCTTGTTTCTTATTTCCCCGACCTGGGGTGGCTGCGGTTTGAGAGACCACAGTCACTTACAAGGGCGGCATGCTGGTTGGTAGTTGGATCAGTGCCCTAATTTGCAGCATGGCACAGATCTGAGGAAACGTGTTGCTATTTATTTCCCTGACCTTTTGTGGCTGCCTCTTGCTAGAGAACAGTCACTTAACAGGGCGGCAGGCCAGATCCTACTTGGCTAAGTGCCCTAAGTTCCAGCATGGCAGCAATCTCTGAAAACGTTCTTGCTTCTTATTTCCCTGCCCTGGTGTGGCCACGGCATGCCAGATCACAGTCACTTCCCTGGGCGGCAGGCTAGTGCTGGTTGGAGAAGTGTCCTAGGTTCCAACATGGCACGGATCTCAAGAAAAACTCTTATTTCTTATTTACTCACACTTGGGTGTCCATGGATTGTCAGACCACAGTCACTTACCTGGGTGGTAGGCTGGTTGCTGGTTGGCTCAGGACCTAACTTATAAAATGGCGCAGTGCTTAGGAAACGCTCTTGTTTCTTGTTTCCCTGCACTGGCATTGTCGTGGCTTGCAAGACCACAGTCACTTACCAGGGCAGCATGCCGGTTGCAGGTTGGCTCAGCGCCATAAGTTCCAACATGGCACTGTTCTCAGGAAATGCTCTTTCTCCTTATTTCCCCGCCCTGGGGTGGCCATGGCTTGAAAGACCAGAGTCACTTACCAAGGAGGCAGTCTGGTTGCAGGTTGGCTGAGCGCCCTAAGTTCCAGCAAGGTGCGGATCTCAGGAAACGCTCTTGATTCTTATTTCCCGGCCCTGGGTTGGCCACGGCTAGGCAAACCACAGTCACATACCAGGACAGGATGCTAGTTGCTGGTTGGCTCCTCACCCTAGGATCCAGCATGGCACAGACCTCAAGAAACGCTCTTGCTTCTTATATCCCCACACTGCAGTGGCCGCGGCTTGCCACACCAATGTCACTTACCAGGGCGGCAGGCTAGTTGCTGGGTGGCTCAGTACCCTAAGTTCCACCATGGCGTGGATCTCAGGAAATGAGCTTGCATCATTTTTCCCAACCTAGGTTGGCCATGGCTCGCAAGAACACAGTCACGTAACAGGGCGGCAGGATAGTGCTGGTTGGATCACCGCCCTAGGTTCCAACATGGCATGCATCTCAGGAAACCTTCTTGCTTATTATTTCCTCGCACTGCACTGGCCTTGGCTAGCCAAACCACAGTCACTCTCCATGGCGGTAGGATAGTTGCTGGTTGGCTCAGCACTGTAAGTTCCAGCATGGCGTGGATCTCAGGAATTGCTTTTGTTTCTTATTTCCCCGCCCTGGGGTGCTCGAGGCTTGCAAGACCACAGTCACTTACCAGCATGGCAGGCTAGATGCTGGTTGGTTCAGCGCCCTAATATCCAGCCTGGTGCATATCTCACTAAAAGCCCTTGCTTCTTATTTCCTTGCCCTGGCATGGCCGCGGCTTGCCAAACCACAGACACTTAGCAGGGCGGCAGGCTGCTTGCTGGTTGGCTCAGTGCTCTAAGTTTCAACATGGCGTGGTTCTCAGGAAACGCTCTTGCTACTGATTTCCCCGCCCATGGGTGGCCGCTGCTTGTGAGACCACAGTCAGTTAGTAGGGCAGCAGGCTGGTTGCTGGGTGGTTCAGTGCCCTAAGTTCCAGCATGGCACGGATTACAGGAAAAGCTCTTGCTTCTTCTTTCCCTGCCCTGGTGTGGCCACCCCTTACAAGACAACAGTCACTTACTAGGTCACCAGGCTAGTTACTAGTTGGCTCAGCGCCACAATTTCCAACATGGTTTGGTTCTCAGGAAATGCTCCTGCTTCTTGTTTCCCTGCCCTGTTGTGACCACCCCTTGCAAGACAACAGTCACTTAGCAAGATGGAAGGCTAGTTAATTGTTTGCTCAGCGCCCTAAATTCGAGCATTGCAGTGATCTCAGGAAATGATCTTGCTTATTTCCCTGCCCTGGTGTGGCTGCAGCTTGCCAGACCACAGCCACTTACTAGGTTGGCAGGCTAGTTGCTGTTTGGCTCAGCACCCTAAGTTCCAGCATGGCACAGATCTCGGGAAATGCTCTTGCTTCTTATTTCCCTGCCCTGGTGTGACGGTGGCTTGCCAGACCACAGTCACTTACAAGGGTGGCTGGCTAGTTGCCGATTTGCTCATCGCACTAAATTCCAGCATGGCATGGATCTCAGGAAACACTCTTGCTTCTTATTTCCCTGCCTTGGGAGGGCTTGCCAGACCACAGTCAATTAACAGGGTGGCAAGATAGTTGCTGGTTGGCTCAGCGCCCTAAGTTCCAACATGGCGCTGATCTCAGGAAATGCTGTGCTTCTTATTTCCATGCCCTGGGGTAGCTGCGGCTTGGTATACCATAGTCACTTACCAGGGTGGCAGCTTAGTTGGTGATAGGCTAAACACCCTAAGTTCCAGCATGGCGCGGATCTCAGTTAATGCACTTGCTTCTTATTTCCCCGTGCTGGCATGGTCGTGGCTTGCAAGAACACAGTCAATTACCAGGGCAGCAGGCTACTTGCTGGTTAGCTCAGTGCCCTAAGTTACAACATGGCAGGGATCCCAGGAAATGCTCTTTCTCCTTATTTCCCCACCCTGGGGTGGCCACGGCTTGCTAGACCACAGTCACTTACCAGGTTGGCAGGCTAGTTGCTGATTGGATCAGCACTCTAAGTTCCAGCATGGTGTGGATCTCAGGAAACGCTCTTGCTTCTTATTTCCCTGAACTGGGGGGGCTGCGGTTTGCAAGACCACAGTCACTTACAAGGGCGGCACGCTGGTTGCTAGTTGGCTCAGTACGCTAAGTTGCAGCATGGCACGGATCTCAGGAAATGCTCTTGCTATTTATTTCCCTGACCTGTGGTGGCCACCTCTTGCAAGAGAACAGTCACTTAACAGGGTGGCAGGCTAGTTCCTGCTTGGCTAAGCACCCTAAGTTCCAGCATGGCAGCTATCTCAGAAAATGCTCTTGCTTCTTATTTCCCTGCCCTGGTATGGCCACAACTTGGCAGACCACAATGACTTACCAGGGTGGCAAGCTAGTTCCTGATTGGAGCAGCGCCCTAAGTTCCAGCATGGCACAGATTACAGGAAACACACTTGTTTCTTATTTCCCTGCCCTGTTGTGGCCACCACTTACAAGACAACAGTCACTTACCAGGGTGGCAGGCAAGTTACTAGTTGGCTCAGTGCCGTAAGTTCCAACATGGTTCGGTTTTCAGGAAATGCTCTTGTTCCTTATTTCCCTGCCCTGTTGTGACCACCCCTTGCAAGACAACAGTCACTTAACAGGATGGAAGGCTAGTTAATTGTTTGCTCTGTGCCCTAAATTTGAGCATGGCAGCGATCTCAGGAAACGTTGTTGCTTCTTATTTCCCTACCCTGGTGTGGCCGTGGCTTGCCAGACCACAATCACTTACCTGTGCGGCAGCCTAGTGCTGGTTGGAGCAGCGGCCTAGGTTCCATCATGGTGCAGGATTCATGAAAAGCTCTTATTTCTTATTTACCCACACTTAGGTGGCCATGGCTTGCCAGAACACAGTCACTGACCAGGTCAGCAGCCTGGTTGCAGGTTGGCTCAGCGCCCTAAATTTCAAAATGGCAAGGTGCTCAGGAAACGCTCTTGCTCCTTATTTCCCCACCCTATGGTGGCCGTGGCTTGAAACACCACAGTCACTTACCAGGGCGGCAGACTAGTGCTGTTTGGCTCTGCACCCTAGGTTCCAACATGGTTCGGAACTCAGGAAGCACTCTTGCTTCTTATTTCCCCACCCTGCAGTGGCCGTGGCTGGCCAAACAACAGTCACTTACCAGGGCGCAGGCTAGTTGCTGGTTGGCTCTGCGCCATAAGTTCCAGCATGGTGCGGATCTCACAGAAAGGTCTTGCCTCTTATTTCCCTGCCCTGGGGTGGCTGTGGCTTTCCAGACCACAGTCACTTACCAGGGTGGCACCTGGTTGATGGTTGGCTCAGTGCCCTAATTTCCTACATGGTGCGGATCTCAGGAAATGCTCTTGCTACTTATTTTCCCACCCTGTGGTGGCCGCAGCTTGCCAGACCATGGTCACTTACCTGGGTGGCAGGCTAGTTGCTAGTTGGCCTCCTGCCCTAAGTTCCATCATGGTGTGAAACTCAGCAAATGTTCTTCCTTCTTATTTCCCTGCCATGCTGTGGGAGAGGTTTGCCAGACCACGTTCTCTTTCCAAGGCAGCAGGCTAGCTGCTGGTTGGCTCACCCACTAAGTTCCAACATGGCGTGGATCACATAAAATGCTCTTGCTTCTTATTTCCCCACCCTGGCATGGGCACTGCTTGCCAGACCACAGTCACTTACCTGGGTGGTAGGCTGGTTGCTGGTTGGCTCAGGACCTAAGTTATAAAATGGCGCAGTGCTCAGGAAACACTCTTGTTTCTTGTTTCCCTGCACTGGTGTTGTCGTGGCTTGCAAGACCACAGTCTCTTACCAGGGCAGAATGCCGGTGGCAGGTTGGCTCAGCACCATAAGTTCCAACATGGCACTGTTCTCAGGAAATGCTCTTTCTCCTTATTTCCCCGCCCTGGGGTGGCCACGGCTTGAAAGACCACAGTCACTTACCAGGGCGGCAGTCTAGTTGCAGGTTGGCTGAGTGCCCTAAGTTCCAGCAAGGTGCAGATCTCAGGAAATGCTCTTGATTCTTATTTCCCTGCCCTGGGTTGGCCACGGCTAGGCAAACCACAGTCACATACCAGGGCGGGACACTAGTTGCTGGTTGGTTCCTCACCCTAGGATCCAGCATGGCACAGATCTCAAGAAACCCTCTTGCTTCTTATATCCCCGCAATGCAGTGGCCGCGGCTTGCCACACCAATGTCACTTACCAGGGTGGCAGGCTAGTTGCTGGTTGGCTCAGTGCCCTATGTTGCAGCATGGCCCGGATCCCCGGAAGTGTTCTTGCTTCTTGTTACACCTCCCTGGGGTGGCAGTGCCTTGAGAGACCGCAGTCACTTGCCAGGGCGGCAGGCTAGTGCTGGTTGGCTCAGCGCTCTATGTTTCAACATGGTGTGGTTCTCAGGAAATGCTCTTGCTACTGATTTCCCCGCCCATGGGTGGCCGCTGCTTGTGAGACCACAGTCAGTTAGCAGGGTGGCAGGCTGGTTGCTGAGTGGTTCAGCACCCTAAGTTCCAGCATGGCATGGATTACAGGAAAAGCTCTTGCTTCTTCTTTCCCTGCCCTGGTGTGGCCCCCCCTTACAAGACAACAATCACTTACTAGGGCACCAGGCTAGTTACTAGTTGGCTCAGTGCCACAAGATCCAACATGGTTTGGTTCTCAGGAAATGCTCCTGCTTCTTGTTTCCCTGCCCTGTTTTGACCACCTCTTGCAAGACAACAGTCACTTAACAGGATGTTTGCTCAGCGCCCTAAATTCGAGCATGGCAGCAATCTCAGGAAATGCTCTTGCTTCTTATTTCCCTGCCCTGGTGTGGCGGTGGCTTGCCAGACCACAGTCACTTGCAAGGGTGGCTGGCTAGTTGCTGATTGGCTCATCGCCCTAAATTCCAGCATGGCATGGATCTCAGGAAACGCTCTTGCTTCTTATTTCCCTGCCTGGGGGCAGGGACTTGCCAGACCACAGTCAATTAACAGGGCAGCAAGCTAGTTGCTGGTTGGCTCAGCGCCCTAAGTTCCAACATGGCGATGATCTCAGAAAATGCTGTTGCTTCTTATTTCCACGCCCTGGGGTAGCTGCAGCTTGGTAGACCATAGTCACTTACCAGGGTGGCAGCCTAGTTTCTGACTGGCTCAACACCCTAAGTTCAGCATGGCAGGGTTCTCAGGAAATGCTCTAGATTCTTATTTCCCTGCCCTGGCGTAGCCGCTGCTTGCCAGACCAGAGTCATTTACCTGGATGGCAGGCTAGTGTTGGTTGGAGCAGTGCCCTGGTTCCAACATGGCTCAGATCTCAAGAAAAGCTCTCATTTCTTATTTACCCAGCCTTGGGTGTCCATGGCTTGCCAGAACACAGTCACTTACCAGGGTGGCACGCTGATTGGTGATTGGCTCAGCACCCTAAGTTCCAAAATGGCGTGGTGCTCAGGAAACACTGTTGCTCCTTATTTCCCTGAACTGGGGTGGCCTTGGCTTGCAAGACCACAGTCTCTTACAAGGGCAGCTGGCTGGTTGCAGGTTGGCTCAGTGCCCTAAGTTACAACAAGGCATGGTTCTCAGGAAATGCGCTCTCTCCTTATTTCCCTGCCCTAGGGTGGCCACAAATTGAAAGACCAGTCACTTACAAGGGCAGCAGGCTAGTTGCTGGTTGGCTGTGCGCCCTAAGATCCAGCATCGCACAGATCTCAAGAAACACTCTTGCTTCTTATTTGTCCTCCCTAAAGTGGCCGAGGCTTGCCAGACAACAGTCACTTAACAGGGTGGCAGGCTAGTGTTGATTGGCTCTGCACCCTAGGTTCCAACATGGCGGGGAACTCAGGAAACCCTCTTGCTTCTTATTTCCTCATGCTGCAGTGGCCATGGCTGGCCAAACAGCAGTCACTTACCAGGGTGGCAGGATAGTTGTAGGTTGGCTCTGCGCCATAAGTTCCAGCATGGTGGGAATCTCAGGAAACACTCTTGCTTCTTATCTCCCTGCCCTGGAGTGGCTGCAGAATGCCACACCCCAGTCACTTACCAGCGTGGCAGGTTAGATGCTGGGTGGCTCAGCACCCTAAGTTCCACCATGGCACGGATCTCAGGAAATGCTCTTGCTTCTTATTTCCCTGCCCTGGTGTGGCTGCAGCTTGCCAGACCACAGTCACTTACCAGGGTGGACGGTTAGTTGCTGATTTGCTCATCCCCCTAAATTCTAGCATGGCACGGATCTCAGGAAACACTCTTGCTCCTTATTTCCCCACCCTGGGGGGGGCGCAGCTTGCCAGACCACAGTCAATTACCAGGGCGGCAGGCTAGTTGCTGGTTGGCTCAGCACCCTAAGTTCCCACATGGCTCGGATCTCAGGAAATGCTCTTGCTTCTTATTTCCCTGCCTAGGGGTAGCCACGGTTGCTAGATCATAGTCACTCACCAGGGTTGCAGCCTAGTTGCTGATTGGCTCAACACCCTAAGTTCAGCATGGCAGGGTTCTCAGGAAATGCTCTTGCTTCTTATTTCCCCGCCCAGTGGTAGCCACGGTTGTTAGATCATAGTCACTTACCAGGGTGGCAGCCTAGCTGCTGATTGGTTCAACACCCTAAGTTCAGCATGGCGGGGTTCTCAGGAAATGCTCTAGATTCTTATTTCCCTGCTCTGGCGTAGCCACTGCTTGCCAGACCACAGTCACTTACCTGGATGGCAGGCTAGTGCTGGTTGGAGCAGTGCCCTAGGTTCCAACATGGCGCAGATCTCAAGAAAAGCTCTCATTTCTTATTTACCCAGCCTTGGGTGTCCATGGCTTGCCAGAACACAGTCACTTACCAGGGTGGCATGCTGATTGGTGGTTGGCTCAGTGCCCTAAGTTCCAAAATGGCATGGTGCTCAGGAAACACTGTTGCTCTTTATTTCCCTGAACTGGGGTGGCCTTGGCTTGCAAGACCACAGTCTCTTACAAGGGCAGCTGGCTGGTTGCAGGTTGGCTCAGCGCCCTAAGTTACAACAAGGCACGGTTCTCAGGAAATGCGCTCTCTCCTTATTTCCCTGCCCTAGGGTGGCCATGAATTGAAAGACCACAGTCACTTACAAGGGCGGCAGGCTAGTTGCTGGTTGGCTGTGCGCCCTAAGATCCAGCATCGCACAGATCTCAAGAAACGCTCTTGCTTCTTATTTGTCCTCCCTGAAGTGGCTGAGGCTTGCCAGGCCACAGTCACTTAACAGGGTGGCAGGCTAGTGCTGGTTGGCTCTGCGCCCTAGGTTCCAACATGGCGGGGAACTCAGGAAACCCTCTTGCTTCTTATTTCCTCGTGCTGCAGTGGCCATGGCTGGCCAAACAACAGTCACTTACCAGGGCGGCAGGATAGCTGTTGGTTGGCTCTGCACCATAAGTTCCAGCATGGCGGGAATCTCAGGAAACACTCTTGCTTCTTATTTCCCTGCCCTGGAGTGGCTGCAGAATGTCACACCACAGTCACTTACCAGCATAGCAGGTTAGATGCTGGGTGGCTCAGCACCCTAAGTTCCACCATGGCGTGGACCTCAGGAAATGCACTTGCGTCATTTTTCCCAACCTAGGTTGGCCATGGCTTGCCAGACCACTGTCACTAAACAGGGTGGCAGGCTAGTTGCTGTTTGGCTCAGTGCACTAAGTTCCAGCATGACGTGGATCTCAGGAAACACTCTTGCTTCTTATTTCCCTTCCCTGTTGTGGCCACCCCTTGAAAGACAACAGTCACTTACCAGGGCAGCAGGCTAGTTGCTAGTTGGCTCAGTGCCCTAAGTTCCAGCATGGCAGCGATCTCAGGAAACACTCTTGCTTCTTATTTCCCTGCCCTGGTGTGGCCGCAGCTTGGCAGACCACAATCACTTACCAGGGCGGCAGGCTAGTTCCTGGCTGGCTAAGCACCCTAAGTTCCAGCATTGCACAGATTGCAGGAAATTCTCTTGCTTCTTATTTTCCCTTTCTGGGGTGGCCACGGCTTGCCAGACCACAGTTACAAAACAGGGCAGCAGGCTAGTGCTGGTTGGCTCAGCATCCTAGGTTCAACATGGTGCAGATCTCAGGAAACCCTCTTGCTTTTTGTTTCCTCCTGCTGCAGTGGCTGTGGCTTGCCAGACCACAGTCACTTACCACGGTGGCAGCAAGTTGCTCGTTGGCTCAGTACCGTAAGTTCCAGCATGGCGTGATCTCAGGAAATGCTCTTGCTTCTTATTTCCCTGCCCTGGGGTGGCTGTGGATTGCGGCACCACAGTCACTTATCAGGGTGGCAGGCTAGATGCTGGTTGGATCAGTGTGCTTAGTTCCAGCATGGCACAGATCTCACGAAAAGCTCTTGCTTTGTATTTGCCCAACCTTGGGTGGCCATGTCTTGCCAGACCACAGTCACTTAGCAGGGCGGCAGGCTGCTTGCTGGTTGGCTCAGCTCTCTAAGTTTCAACATGGTGTGGTTCTCAGGAAACGCTCTTGCTACCTATTTCCCCGCCCATGGGTGGCCACTGCTTGCGAGACCACAGTCAGTTAGCAGGGTGGCAGGCTGGTTGCGGAGTGGTTCAGCACCCTAAGTTCCAGCATGGTGCAGATTACAGGAAAAGCTCTTGCTTCTCCTTTCCCTGCCCTGGTGTGGCCACCCCTTACAAGACAACAAGTCACTTACTAGGGCACTTACTAGGGCAACAAGTCACTTACAAGTCACTTACTAGGGCACCAGGCTAGTTACTAGTTGGCTCAGTGCCGCAAGTTCCAACATGGTTTGGTTCTCAGGAAATGCTCCTGCTTCTTGTTTCCCTGCCCTGTTGTGACCACCCCTTGCAAGACAACAGTCACTTAACAGGATGGAAGGCTAGTTAATTGTTTGCTCAGCGCCCTAAATTCGAGCATGGCAGCGATCTCAGGAAACGCTCTTGCTTCTTATTTCCCTGCCCTGGTGTGGCTGCGGCTTGCCAGACCACAGTCACTTACTAGGTTGGCAGGCTGTTTGGCTCAGCAGCCTAAGTTCCACCATGACATGGATCTGAGGAAATGCTTTTGCTTTTTATTTCCCTGCCCTGGTGTGGCGGTGGCTTGCCAGACCACAGTCACTTACAAGGGTGGCTGGCTAGTTGCTGATTGGCTCATCGCCCTAAATTCCAGCATGGCATGGATCTCAGGAAACACTCTTGCTTCTTATTTCCCTGCCTGGGGGCGGGGGCTTGCCAGACCACAGTCAATTAACAGGGCGGCAAGCTAGTTGCTGGTTGGCTCAGTGCCCTAAGTTCCAACATGGTGCTGACCTCAGGAAATGCTGTTGCTTCTTATTTCCACGCCCTAGGGTAGCTGCGGCTTGGTAGACCATAGTCACTTACCAGGGTGGCAGCCTAGTTGCTGGTAGGCTCAACACCCTAAGTTCCAGCATGGCGCGGATCTCAGGAAACTCTCTTGCTTCTTATTTCCCCACCCTGGCATGGCTGTGCCTTGCAAGAACACAGTCAATTACGAAGGCGGCAGGCTAGTTGCTGGTTAGCTCAGTGCCCTAAGTTACAACATGGCAGGGATTCCAGGAAATGCTCTTGCCTCTTATTTCCCCACCCTGAGGTGGCTGCGGCTTGCTAGACCACAGTCACTTACCAGAGCGGCAGGCTAGTTGCTGATTGGATCAGCGCCCTAACTCCCAGCATGACGCGGATCTCAGGAAACATATTTACCCAAACTGGGTTGGCTGCAGTTTTCGAGACTGCAGTCACTTACAAGGGCGGCACCCTTGTTGCTAGTTGGCTCAATACCCTAAGTTGCAGCATGGCACGGATCGCAGGAAATGCTCTTGCTATTTATTTCCCTGACCTGTGGTGGCTGCCTCTTGCAAGAGAACAGTCACTTAACAGGGTGGCAGGCTAGTTCCTACTTGGCTAAGCGCCCTAAGTTCCAGCATGGCAGCTATCTCAGAAAATGCTCTTGCTTCTTATTTTAGTGCCCTGGTGTGGCCACAGCTTGCTAGACCACAATGACTTACCAGGGTGGCAAGCTAGTTCCTGATTGGAGCAGCGCCCTAAGTTCCAGCATGGTGCAGATCTCAGAAACTCTCTTGCTTCTTTTATCCCCACCCTGGGGTGGCCAAGGCTTGTAAGACCACAGTCACTTAACTTGGCGGCAGGCTAGTGATGGTTGGCACAGCTCTCTAAGTTCCAGCATGGCCTGGATCTCAGGAAACACTCTTGCTTCTTATTTCTCTGCCCTGGTGTGGCCACAGCTGGCCCGACCAGAATCACTTACCAGGGCGGCAGGCTAGTTGCTGGTTGGCTCATGGCCCTAAATTCCAGCATGGCATGGATCTCAGGAAACGCTCTTGCTTCTTATTGCCCCACCCCCGGGGTGGCTGCGACTTGCCAGAAGACAGTCACTTACCAGGGCAGCAGGCTACTTGCTGATTGACACAGTGCCCTAGTTCCAGCATGGCAGGGATCTCAGGAAATGCTCTTGCTTCTTCTTTCCCCCTCCTGGGGTGGCCACTGCAGGCCAGACCACAGCCACTTACCAGGGCAGCAGGCTAGTTGCTTTTTGGCTCAGCATGCCAATTTCCAGCATGGTGTGGGTCTCAGGAAATGCTCTTGCTTCTTACTTCCTCACCCTGGGTTGGACTTGGCTTCTCAGAACACAGTCACTTCCAAGGGTGGCAGGATAGTCTTGCTTGGCTCAGCACCCTAAGTTCCAGCATGGCACGGGTCTCAGGAAATGCTCTTGCTTCTTATTTCCCCAACCTGGGGTGGCTGCAGTTTGGGAAACCACCGTCACTTACAAGGGTGGCACGCTGGTTGCTGGTTGGCTCAGTGCCCTAAGTTGCAGCATGGTGCGGATCTCAGGAAACACTCTTGCTATTTATTTCCCTGACCTGTGGTGGCCGCCTCTTGCAAGAGAACAGTCAGTTAACAGGGCGGCAGGCTAGTTCCTACTTGCTAAGCGCCCTATGTTCCAGCATGGCAGCAATCTCAGAAAATGCTCTTGCTTCTTATTTCCCTGCCCTGGTGTGGCCGCAGCTTGCCAGACCACAGTCACTTCCCTGGGCGGCAGGCTAGTGCTGATTGGAGCAGTGTCCTATGTTCCAACATGGTGCAGATCTCACGAAAAGCTCTTATTTCTTATTTGCCCACCCTTGGGTGGCCATGCCTTGCCAGAACACAGTCACTTACCAGGTCGGCAGGCTGGTTGCTGGTTGGCTCAGCACCCTAAGTTCCAAAATGGCGTGGTGCTCAGGAAACACTGTTGTTTCTTATTTCCCTGAACTGGGGTGGCCTTGGCTTGCAAGACCACAGTCTCTTACAGGGCCAGCAGGCTGGTTGCAGGTTGGCTCAGCACCCTAAGTTACAACATGGCGCAGTTCTCAGGAAACTCTCTGGCTCCTTATTTCCCCACCTTAGGGCTGCGGCTTGAAAGACCACAGTCACTTACCAGGTCAGCAGGCTAGTAGCTGTTGGCTGTGCACCCTAAGATCCAGCATGGCACAGATCTCAAGAAATGCTCTTGCTTCTTATTTCCCCGCCCTGCAGTGGCTGCAGCTTTCCAGACCACAGTCACTTACCAGGGCAGCTCCTAGATGCTGGGTGGCTCAGCACCCTAAGTTCCACCATGGCGCGGATCTCAGGAAATGCACTTGTGTCATTTTTCCCAACCTAGGTTGGCCGCAGCTTGTTAGAGAACAGTCAATTAACAGGGTGGCAGGCTGGTTGCTGGTTGGCTGAGTGCCCTAAGTTCCATCATGATGTGGATCTTAGGAAACAATCTTGGTTCTTATTTCCCTTCCCTGTTGTGGCCACCCCTTGAAAGACAACAGTCACTCACCAGGGCAGCAGGCTAGTTGCTAGTTGGCTCAGCGCCCTAAGTTCCAGCATGGCATTTATCTCAGAAAACACTCTTGCTTCTTATTTCCCTGCCCTGGAGTGGCCGCGTCTTGGCAGACCACACTTACCAGGGCGGCAAGCTAGTTCCTGGTTGGCTCAACACCCTAAGTTCCAGAATTGCGTGGATTGCAGGAAACGCTCTTGCTTCTTATTTCTCCTTCCTGGGGTGGCTGCGGCTTGCCAGACCACAGTTACATAACAGGGCGGCAGGCTAGTGCTGGTTGGTTCAGCACCATAGGTTCCAACATGGCGCAGATCTCAGGAAACCCTCTTGCTTTTTGTTTCCTCCTGCTGCAGTGGCCATGGCTTGCCAGACCACAGTCACTTACCACGGTGGCAAGCTAGTTGCTCGTTGGCTCAGTGCCATAAATTCCAGCATGGCATGGATCTCAGGAAATGCTCTTGCTTCTTATTTCCCCATCCTGGGGTCACTGGAGCTTGCTAGACCATAGTCAATTACCAGGGCAGCAGCCTAGTTCCTGATTGGCTCAACAGCCTAAGTTCCAGCATGGCGCGGATCTCAGGAAATGCTCTTGCTTACCTCCTCACCCTGGGGTGGACACGGCTTCTCAGACCACAGTCACTTAACAGGGCAGCAGGGTAGTCTTGCTTGGCTCAGCGCCCTGAGTTCCAGCATGGTGTGGATCTCAGGAAATGCTCTTGCTTCTTATTTCCTCACCCTGGGGTGGTCGCGGCTTCTCAGACCACAGTCACCTCCCAGGCCGGCACGGTAGTCCTGCTTGGCTCAGCGCTCTAAGTTCCAGCATGGCATGGATCTCAGGAAATGCTCTTGCTTCTTATTTCCCCAACCTGGGGTGGCTGCCATTTTCGAGGCCACCATCACTTACAAGGGCGGCACGCTGGTTGCTGGTTGGCTCAGTGCCCTTAGTTGCAGCATGGCACAGTTCTCAGGAAATGCTCTTGCTTCTTATTTCCCTGACCTGTGGTGGCCACCTCTTGCAAGAGAACAGTCACTTAACAGGGCGGCAGGCTAGTTCCTACTTGGCTAAGTGCCCTAAGTTCCAGCATGGCAGCGATCTCAGAAAATGCTCTTGCTTTTTATTTCCTTGCCCTGGTGTGGCTGTGGCTTGCGATACCACAGCCACTTACCAGGGTGGCAGGCTAGTTGCTGGTTGGCTCAGCACCCTAAGTTCCAGCATGGCACGGATCTCAGGAAACTCTCTTGCTTATTTCCCCGCCCTGAGCTGGCCACGGCTTCCCAGACCAGAGTCACTTACTAGGTCGGCAGACTAGTTGCTTTTTGGCTCAGCGCCCTAAGTTCCAGCATATCGGGGAACTCAGCAAAGGCTCTTGCTAGTTATATCCCTGCCCTGGGGTGGCCGTGGCTTGCCAGACCAAAGTCACTTACCAGGGCAGCCCATCTCTGTCTTCTTAAATCATCACAGGATTATACTTTGGTCAAGATATTTCAAACATACAGTTACCTATGTTCTCTGGAGTCAGAGTGTTTGAATGAATTGTAATCCTTTGCTAGTCTCACCTATCACTGTATAGACCAAATAAATAGTTGCTATTTTGGGAGTAGAAGAGGTCACATCTACATACATTGACTTCCCAGCCATTGTTGGAATATGACACTTGTCTCTGTTTTTTATTTTTCTCAAAATGTTCTTGAGACAGACAATTGAGACTTTTAGCTGGGTTCTGGATATGGAATGCTGCTACATTCTGATGAACAAAATTAGCCACTAAGCATGTACAAAATCTAATGTGGATCTTCACATGTATGGATAGAGGGAGATAAGTGACATGTGTGTCAGTCAGTTCACTCAGAGATGCCAGAATGAGAAAGTACAATTAAAATGAGTACTGGAGACTTAGTATAAAGAAAATGTAGATATACGTATCCTTGGAAAATCAAGTTATGCAACTAAAAATACTGTAGTGATATTAAGAAATATTTAGTATGGATATCTTTGAACATGATGATCAGGACATGGGTGACACAAATAATTTATGTTTGATAAAAGCTATATTGAAGAAATGATAAATACTTTATTTGGAAAACTTTGAGGAAACATAGCACTATTAAATAAAAGACATTTTGTTTTTCAGTTTCAGAACCAAGAGAAATAGATTCAACATGAGCTTGCCTCAATTCTAAAGTGTACATCATTTATAAAACAGTACCTTGTAAAGTGTCTTACATCACCTGTTTGACATCTTTGTTCCTCAAACTGTAGATGACAGTATTGAACATGATAATGAGAACAGTGTAGAATACATACACCACTATGCCATGCTCCAGGATGTATCTGGAACTTGGTCTTATGTACATGAATAACATAGTCCCCTGATAAATGGACACTTCATTTAGACGGAAGCCAAAAGTCGGTAACACTTTTACCTCCCTTCATCAGAATGCATCCTTAGAATGGCCAGCAGAATGAAGCAATAGAAAATCAGGACAATAAATATAGTGACCAGCTCAGTGGTCCCTACCAAGCAGAACAGTTGAAGCTGGTTGTATGAGTATCAGAGCAGAAAATAGCAAGGAGAGGTGTGATGTCACAGAAAACATGCCTAATTTCATTCAACCAGCAGACGGACAGGCTAACCATGACCACAGCATTACGATAGTATGCCAACAACAGGAACCAGTGATGAGAGCCATATATACTCTGAATGATATTGTCACAGAGCACAGGAGTGGTTTGTAGATGGCTACATAGGTGTCATAAGCCATTGTCACCAAGAGAAATGATTATGTGCTTCAAAAACTAGCATAGAGAAACATCTGTGCTACACATCCTTGAAATGAAATGAATTTATTTTCTAACAGTAAATTAACCAACATTTTTGGAGTCACAATAGTAGAGTAGCTAGCATCCAAGAATGATAAACACTCAGGAAATAGTATCTTGTGTTGTGTAGTAGACCATCCCATATAACAAGTACAACTAGTTGCAGATTTCCTATCAGAGTTAAAAAAATAACAAAGATAACAGAATTTGCAAGTTCAAATCATCAGTGAAACCCAAAAGTATAAGCATCATAATTTTACTCATGTTCTCCAAATGAACCTTGTATGTATCCAACGCAGGTGCCTTCAATTCAGTTTTGGTGTACATTCTAAGGGGATTCTAAGGGGAATCTCCTTTACCCTTAGAGTTCATTAAATCATATCTGCAGGTATGTTTCTCTGAGTTGATGTAATGATTTTGAGAGTAGGCACAGGAATATCAATGATAAAGATATTTGACCTAAGAGGATGCTTTTTGCTGTAGAGATAAAAGAAGAAATAATTTAATTCACTTGTTGTCCTAATTTGTTAGAATAATATACTGCCTACATGGATGAGTTTTGTATCAATTTAGTTTTTGTTTGATTTTCTACTATTTGTTATTAGATGACTTTAAAATTCACAAATGTGAATGTAGGAAAGTCTAACCCCAGAAATAGTACAATGGAAGGCATGCATCTGAGTATGCATCCTGGATTTCCAACACAGTAAATAAAATGCCCCTCATTTTTATTGTTAAAATGCAAGCAAACCAATTTATATCATGAGGCTGCGTGGGCTCAAAAAGAAAAAAAATTGTCCAAGTTACCTAATTTAAAAATGTTTCCAAATGATAGCAAGTGGGATTTTATACTTACACTTGATGTTATCAAAAGGGATCACAGGGAAAACCATGTTATATACCCCATCTCCAGCAGCCTTTTCCATAAATAAAGCAGGACAGAGTAGCTGGAGGTAAATTAATAGATTTGCAAATGAAATAACTGCCAATTTATATTTAGTTTGCTTTCTAAATATAATATATAATATATAATATATAATATATAATATATAATATATAATATATAATATATAATGTATAATGTATAATGTATAATGTATAATGTATAATGTATAATGTATAATGTATAATATATAATGTATAATAATATGTATATCACAATATATAATATATCATATATATCATATATAATATATATGATATATATAACACAAATTGCCTTTGTTTATATATACAATATATAATATATAATGCATATAATGTATATATTTTATATATATATATATAAAACACAAGTTGCCTTTGTTTGACCTCACTAGTTTATTGAATCACTATATTTTTCAAGTTTTATTTAACAACAATGTGATATGTTTCTCAAATTATTTGCTCAGTTTACTTTCAAAATCTTTGCAATAACTTTGGGATTATTTTTGTTGGAAAACTAATTGTGGCTATTAATTGTGGCTGTAATTGATTGTGGCATTTCTAATATAACTCTGACATGAATTTCACTTGATAATTTTACTTAGAAGCCATTGCTAAAACTTGAAAAATCCCATAAACTGTTAATTTCAGAGTTTCTTCTTTAATATCCTCATAATTTTTCTCAAATAAGAGAAGTGTGTAAATACACCATCAACTACAAAAAAAAAAAAAAGCAAAGAGTCACCTGTTTCTCACTGAAAACCTCATTTCTAGAAACACAATGAAATACTGGATTCACTCTCATGAAACACAATGAAATATTGGATTCAGTCTTATGATGTGCAGTAATGGAATCACTAACACCAGCTTCCTTAAGGAAAGCTATGGTAGCAGCTGCCACACATCGGGAAGAATTTACTAAGTGGTAGAAATGAATGTGGTGCTGTTTCCCAGCATCTCCATAGTGAGTTAGTGAATCTGAACCCCGAGGCAAAAACTACAGCCGCAGCTTTCTTAGCCACACTGCAAGGTTGCAGCAAAAGCAGGGCTGAGGCGAGGCTCCTCTGACTGCGCCCTCTGCCCCGCGCCCATCCGAGCACGTGGCTGACACTGAAACAGCGTGACACTGATCACAGCGTCCCTGGAAATAAGGGAAGACAGCCTCCTCACACAACTCAGCTTTTTAAAGTTTAAATACTTCAGGATGCATTTCAAAGAGCATTAAAGTTGCTTCTAAGTCATGTAGCTGACAAGTAAGTAAATTTAAATTTATTTGTGATTTTCATTAAGGAATTAAAAATCATGATTTCGAAGTAAAATATATGTAATGGCTGGTTTAGAGTTAACTTTCCACGTGATTATTATTTTTAAAGATCAAATAGTGTCCTTAATTCTTTTGCTGCTCTTCTGGCTATTGTCTGTCATCAAGGAAATTAAATGGAATTTCTATTTTGCAGCCCTATTTACTAAAGTATGAAAAAAGTCTTTCCATGCAAAGTTTTTAGAAGTTGTGTTACTCAGCTTTGAGTTAAGCAAAATCATTTCTTTCTTTCTTTCTTTCTTTCTTTCTTTCTTTCTTTCTTTCTTTCTTTCTTTTTTCTTTCTTTCTTTCTTTCTTTCTTTCTTTTTTCTTTCTTTTTTCTTTCTTTCTTTCTTTCTTTTTTCTTTCTTTCTTTCTTTCTTTTTTCTTTCTTTCTTTCTTTCTTTCTTTCTTTTTTCTTTCTTTCTTTCTTTCTTTCTTTTTTCTTTCTTTCTTTCTTTCTTTTTTCTTTCTTTCTTTCTTTCTTTCTTTCTTTCTTTCTTTCTTTCTTTCTTTTTTCTTTCTTTCTTTCTTTCTTTCTTTCTTTCTTTCTTTTTTCTTTCTTTCTTTCTTTCTTTCTTCTTCTTCTTCTTCTTCTTCTTCTTCTTCTTCTTCTTCTTCTTCTTCTTCTGTACTGGGGATCAAACTCATGACCTCGTGCTTGCCAGGCAGGCGCTTAAGCCACTGCGCTAAACCCCCGGTGCAAAATCCTTTCTTAGGTTCAAGTAATAAGGTTTATACTTTAGTTTCAAAGTCAAGGTCACAGATTCTAAAGTATTTCATGAATGATGAAATCTTCTCTCCTTACCTACGAAAAGGAACTGATTACTCAGCTGTCACACTGTGACCACAGTGCAGTTGGGTTTTTATTCAACCTCCAGGAGCTCTTCTTTAATGTCCTTGGAGATGCCCTGAGGTTCTTCCCTGCACAGAAAATTACCAAGTTGTGTTTGTTCCCCAAAGCTATCAGGTAACAGCTGCTGGAATTATGAACTACCTGGTGGGACATTACCTCGTGAAAGCACTTTGACCTTTGGTTAAAGGTACCTCTGGCTTCTTCACCACCATCTTCTTGCTTATGCACTGGCTTCCCTTGCATGCAGGGCATATCTTCTCCTTCTTCAGAGTGACTCTTCCACTTGAATACATCTTTTCATACTCTCATTTCTTTTCCTCTTATTTTATCTTGAACTTTGACATTCACTGGTTGGGTCATTTATGTTTCTTTGTGGACTACATTTCAGAGACTGGGATAAAACTCATAGACCTGTGTTAAGCAGTCTTCATTATGAGCCAAGTCCAAGAATAAGAATACATAGCAAGAACAGCGTGGTCTCCTCAAAGATGGGTGGGGGAGCTGAACATGGATATGCAAATGTATGAAAATAGACCCTGGTCTCACATCAAATAGAAGATCAGTCAAACATATAGAGTTAATTAAAACATGAGACTAAAAAGCATATTCCCAAGAAGTATTCTATGGAAAAAGATTCAGTCTTTGTGCTTAGCAATAAATTTTCTTAATGCAACACTGAAAGTCAGGAATAAAAATAAGATAGAAAAATTTACAATAACAGTGGCTGGGGATATAACTCAGCAGCACAAGTGCCTGCCTGGTAAGTCCTGAATTTGATTCCCAGTACCAAAAACAATGTAAGAGTATAGCTCATACAGGCATCAGTCAGCAGAGTGAGGAAGGAAAGTAATGAAGTGTGAAGTACAAAAAGTATTTCTAAAATATATATATATATATATATATATATATATTATATATATATAATATATATATATAACATTTACAATAAAAAGAAATCCCTAAATGTATAGCACTTATAAATAGACAAATGACTTGAATATGGTATTATTTAAAAGATAAAATGTCCAAGAAGTCTACAAAAATGTTCCACATTGCCAGTCATCAGGTAAAAACAAATCTAAAGCACTGTAAACAGTTTCCAAAGAACACTATTCATCCATTTGTAGCATCTTGTGGGGTTTTATTCTAGAACTACTTACATTTATATTTGGTAGCCCAAAACTGCACTGCTACACTGCTACTTCCAGCCAGTAGATGACCGGAGTCTCTTGTGAGCTGCACCAAGGGTTCCATCTGGGGTAGAAAGACTCTAACTTAGTCCTCATCACAGTTAGCCAAATGATTTTGCTATTTCTTGAGAAAGACAAAATTTCAGGTAATTTTGAAGAATGTTTTAGAAGATGCAACCTAAACTGCAAGGACAATTATGGTCTTTATATTTTTACTATGCATTTTAGTTACTAAACATCATATGCTAAAGTCTAGTAATTATTGCCCATTCCATGTGGAAATCATGTGTATTTCTCAAACTTTGGTTACTCACAATTCTATATAACAAGTAATTGCTAATTTCTAGAAAACAAGAAAAAAATAGAAAACATTGAAGTCACATTTGCAGAGGTAAATAGGTTTCCTGGTTGTCCACATGTGCTCCTCATGATGGCAAAAATGATTTCAAGTAAATACAAGCAGCAATCTAACAATAGAGGTGAAAAAACATTTCACAAGTTTGTCTGCTTCATTATATTTCATGAATAACAAAGCAATTTTGTAAAATTACTGTCACAGCAGTGTAATCCAGAAATCGTTTCACATATTATTTATTTATTTATTATTTGAAAGAGAATAAAACAAAAGGGGGCAGTACAGAGCAGATCAGAACATGACAACATAGGCAACACAGTACTTTACAGTAAGTCAACTGGACATCAACAGTAGCTAACACCATATCTCTTGCTCTGCTATAGTTGAGCATAGTTTCAAATACAATAATATCAAACATAACACAATAGTATAAAGCCATGCATAGAGTGAAAGAATTCCAGGGCTTTCTGAACCGAATAACAGAAAATGATCAATGGGTACTATAATATTTCATTTTTGATAAAAAAGAAAACAATTTGTTTGAACTATCACACATATTCAAATTCCAATAAGACACAATGTGACAGATAGAACCAATGGTAGTAGAACAAAAAAAGCATGGTAGGACTTCTAAGAAGGATAATAGTAAATCAGCAATAGCTGTCATAATGTTTTGTTTTCTTCAGAACAGCTATTCATATCATCAAGTATGACATAGTCAAACAAAAAAGGATAACACCATTCCAACTGATGATTTAAAACTTTGAAAGACTTCGAAGCTATGAGATGGGGACTCATGCTTACCATAAGTCTTATATACTCTTATCAAATCTCATATTAGGGAGATTATATGGTATTTACCCTTGTGAGTTTGGTTTATTTCACTTAAGAGAATGGTCTCAAGTTGTGTCCATTTATTTATAAATATCTCGATGTGATCATTCTTTATAGCTGAGTAGTACTCCATTGTATAAAAATGTCACAACTTTTTTATCCATTCCTCAGTTGATGGGCACTTAGGTTGTT
>PVJX010030863.1:0-21695 GCA_004027295.1 Dolichotis patagonum
TTCATTTTCTGTATATCTCTTTGAATCTGCTTTATGCATTCTGTTTGTTTCTTATATTGTTCTTTGAGGGATTCTATCTGTTTGCTTTGTTCCTCTAATTTTTTAGCTGTGTTTTCACTAGATGTGTTCACTATTTCTTTCACTGTTTTTATCAATTCTTCTTTTACCTGGGCAAGTATTTCTGGTTTGAATTTCTCCACAGCTTTCCTTATTTGCATATTTATTTCATTTGATATGATTTCAGATATTTCAGGTGTATGGCTTCTTTTTTCTTCTATGTACACAGCTTCTAAGCTTTCTTCAGGAGGGCTAGGGCTTTGAGCCTGCCTTTTGGTCTTTCCTTTTGTCATTTTTCTATATTTCCTTAATTTGACTGGTGTTCCAAAGCTTTCTCTGCTTGTGTGGCAAATTACCTCTTACACCCTCAGTTCTTGGAGGGGCAGTGGCTCCCCCATAGGCTCTTGGCTTCCTCCCAGGGTCCTAACTCCCCTCTGTGGGCTCCTGGCTCCCTAAGTTGTAAGGCAAATGCTGGGTGTGGCCACCCAGGAGCCTGTGGAATCTCAGGCAGGCCAGGCCTCCGTGCTTTGTCCCAGGCAGGTCTCTAGGAGGTTCCCTGTGAGTTAAGGGCCTACAGGTCCCAAAGAGTCAGGCCAGAATGTTGGTTTCTGAAAAGTTCCCGGTCCCAAACAGACCTGGCCAAGATGCCAGTCTCCACAATATTCCCAATCCAAACAGCCTGGGCCACTCTGTGGGTCTGAGAGTTTCGTGTCCCGAAGAGACAGGCCGAGATGCTGCTTTCTGGGAGTCTTCCTGGTGGTGAAGGGCGGGGCTACGGGCCCAAACAGACCTGGCCCAGATGCCAATCTCCAGGCAGTTCCCTGGGGATGAAGGGCAGGCCTACCAGTCCCACACAGTCGTGCCGAGATGCAGGTCTGCTCAGACTTTCGATCCAAACAGCCCAGGCCACTCTACAGGTCTGAGAGTTTCGGGACCCAAAGAGACAGGCCGAGATGCTGCTTTCCGGGAGACTTCCTGGGGGTGAAGGGCCAGTAACTTGCTATTAATTATGCTAACTATTACAGTGCAAATTCTTTCCTAATGCCTAAGCATGCATTGCAGGTGCATGGGAACTGTTGTTCTCCAAGGTCCCTTCCTTAGGTCACTTAGGTTCAATCATCCTTCATCCCAGCATCTTGCCACAGTGCAGATGTGAATCTGTGCACGTATCATAGACAGACAAAAATATGCAGTCTTGCACTTAACTGCCTCTCTCTCTCTCTCTCTCTCTCTCTCTCTCTCTCTCTCTCTCTCTCTGTGTGTGTGTGTGTGTGTGTAAAAATGTACAATAGAAAGTGATACAACTATACACCCAGTCAGTGCTTGCCTGCCTGGTAGGAGTTGGTGCGGAGGGAGAGGAAAAAGGGCAGCAGTGCTTCTCTTCTTTTTGGAGTTTTCTACTTTGTGAGTGCTTTTCCATGTGGTGGAAGCAGGCAGCATAGATCACAGAAGCAAGAGTGCAGGGCCAGAAGCTGTACGTGGGACACACAGTGCCTTTGTACAGTGCGCATTCCTTGTGGTGTTAGAGAACATTGCTATGTCTGAGACATCCAACATGTAAATAAATTGAAGAGCAAAATGAAAGAGAGTGGAAATGTCAAGGTAGTCTCTGTGTAAATGCGAAGAGGATCCAGAGGAAGAATGGGGGAAGGCAGGGGATAAAGGAAATAAGCATAAACAAGATACAATTTGCATGTAACTCAATTTCCAAACATGAGTGTAATTATTGTCCCATAAACATATGTTAATCAACAAGGAATTAACTGTCAAAAAGATCTATGTACTGTGTGTTCTCTCCTAGGAAGACAGGTAGAAACCACAAATTTCTATACTCACAGAGACTGTATGATGCTTGTACTCTACAACCCTGACTGTGCTGGATCAACTCAGCAAATGCTAAATTCAATGATGATTTGAGTATTACACAGGAGTGAGTGACATGAGGTGCAGAACCTGTCCCTTAGAAAGAGCCTGCTTTCCTTCAACAGGAAGTGTAAGATGTTGAAAACTGATCAGATTCTAGGCTGCAAAAATGCTTCTATGTGCCACCAACACTGTCCCACAAGGACCTGGCTATGTGACCAGGCTCTCTCTGTGGTGTGCTTTGTGTGTACTCTCAAAGGGATGGTTTTCAGCAGTGTGTGACAGGAATCCTGATCATCAATTTGACTAAAAGTTTCCTGAAGAGGTTTACTCATAGAGAGGTGCTAACTTCATACTACTTCCCCTTCTGATGAGATCCCAGGTGAAGGATCTGTCAGTTCTCCAGTCACCTTGCAGCTCCAATTTTGTGGAGAGCAGAGCAGACAGAGAAGGCAACTGTCAGGCACAAATAGTGACCATCTGAGGTTTTCCTTTTTATCAGTAAAATTTAAAATAGCCTCAAGAAGAAAGGAGAACCGTAATTGATACAATCTCCCCCGCAACGTTCATTTCCATCCTCAGGTAATCAATCAAGTACTCATCAGGTAATCAAACACCCTCCCAGGAACATGGATGAGACGGTTGCCTGAGTGTCGATGAGGATGTCACGGTGCAGTGTCATCAGTGCTGCCTGAAAAGCAGCCTGTTCAGAGCAAGGGGTACAGATGTACACAAACAGCATCTTTGGAGCCTGTAACTGTTCACTGTTCAGGGACACTCAGGAGCATGACAGCAGCAATCCCAGTGATGGAGAGGAAGACATTGACATTTACTGAGGTGCAGAAGAGTGAATTCTGAGAGCCCTGCCATAGGGAATTCACTTTTAGGTAGACATCACTGACACCAAGCCAAGCTCCAGAGAAACTGAGACTCCACACAGTTTTTGAAAGGACCACAGTGGGGAGCTATTTGGACCAGGCTTAATCCCAAAACATAAACTGCAAGACAAGGTCACAACTTTAGAGGTTATTTGCATTTCACAACTACCAAAACGTAGAAGCAAATAATAAGTGCATCAAAATGTTGATGCACTATGTAAAGGATGCTTCTAGGATCCAAAGATTTTAATAACCTGAGGAGGAAAGTGCAAATGTCCTCAAAATGGGCAAGGATGGGGCACAGCTGATGGCACCAGGGCTCCTCAGAGGGCTCAGTCACTCTCTGGGCCCTGGAAGCAAGATCAGGCTGAGAGGATGGGCACTGTTGTGGGGACTCTAAATCACTCTCAGAGATTTGGAGAAGGAAAATGGGAAGGCTGGATCCATGGAGACAGAGCATGACCCTGCAACAAGTGTGGACAGACACAGACTCAATTGAAGGTGGCCAGTCTCATGGCCCTGAACGCCTCTGAACATGGAGGCAGTGCTGCTGGCTGTGACTACCCTTCACTCCAGCTCTGTCCACATCAGCTGGAAAGGCCTCAGCTGTGAGTTCATCTTCCACCCTTCCCAGGGGCAAAATCTCCTTAATCTAGGACTCCAGAGCTCTCAAATGACACAGTGCAAAAAGAGGGCCTGTGTTCTCAATGCTTGTGTCTCTAGTCTTCACTGAGTACAGACTCCCAGCATGCCCACCAAACAGTTCATCCTTGGGCAGCCTTGTCTACAGACACTAGGTGGCCCTGGAAATTGTTCACCAGATCGACTCTGCAGACCTCCATCTCCACATGTCCTCAATCTCCTCTGAGTAGTTTCTGAAGGATAAAAATACATTTCCCACTTGAAGCTAAGTCTTTGGCAACATCCCACCTAGGGTGGGAATTAATACTTTCAAATAAGTGCTCCTATGGTGGACATCATGGGACACCAAGCACAAGGCTCATGTTCTGCTATGCCTTGTGTTTAGATAATGTGCCCACAGCCTCATGAAGTCATAGGTGCAGCTTTTCAGTGGTGGCTAAATCTAGTGTGTGTTAATGATTCACAGTGCAATGATAAGATTAAGAGTGCTAGGATTAAAAGTTGGTGATTGCTTAATCAGTCCAATGAAGAGTTTAGCATTGTCCTAACCCTGGTATTGTGGATACAGTATAAGAGACAGAAAGGAGTTTGTGTCTGGCTTGCTGTGCTGCATTCTGTCCACCATGAACTCTTTCTCCTTGGTGTTGCCTGTCTGTCATGCCTTGTTGCCTTGGAGCAAGCCACTTATGGACTGAAAGCTCTACAAATCATGACATAACTTTTATGTCAGGTGTTTTGTCTCAGCAAAGAGAAAATCAACTAAGATATGCCCTGTGACTCCCCAAGCATTTATGGGCTCCTCACATCTAAGAGACAGAGGCTACCAGGTCAATAGAGTCTGAAGGTAGACACCTATGAGAGGTATTGGCCAGCAACAGCCTGGTGCCTAACCTGGAAGGGACACAGGAGTGATGGCCAAGGCCAAGCAGGTAGTACCCCCAGCCCCTCAAGTTAGTGCTAAGCATGACCTCCTTCACCCCCTGAGATGGAGACCCAGACCAGAGCCTTCTGTTGCCCTCACTCCTGTAGTCAAATCCTGGGCTCTCAGGCACACAGGTGGTACTCAGGTGAGCTGGTGCTCAGAAAATGCCCTGGTCATTCCAGGAGTGGGCCCCAGCAATGGGTCCTCATACTAGGTTAGGAAAGGGCATGTCCATCAGACCCATAGAAGAAAAAGACAAATGACCTGTGCCAGGGCGAGCCATCCTGAATCAGGCTGCCAGAACTTCAAGGATGTAAATGCAAGATCAGCAACTGTCAGGAGTGAGACAGCTGTAATGGACAGGAAACTGCCAGATGGAGATGTGCCAGAAAGAAACCTAAAGCATCCAAAAAAAGTTTCCACTCAGTAACCCATAAGGGCCCAGAGCACCAAGAAGAGGAGAGAGAGGTCACTGCCAACCCTTCCATGATTCCAAAGTAGCCATGGGCTCTCTGGGAAAGAAAAGAGAACCCTGAAGAGTTCTGCCCTGGAATGAACATAAACTCAACATTAAACCCAGCAGAAACACAGATTCTGCACTGCAGAGCTGGTCATGAGCAACCAAAGTAGGCACAGGTACACCAGCAGGGGCAGACATTTTGTGCTGGCCTGTGTCACTGTGACAGTATTATATATATAGAAGAAGAGTATATTACTATACCCACAGTGATACAGCCCCATTCCAAAAGCTCCACCCTGAAACACAGCACCGTTGGGTCTAAGAGGCTCTTGAGAATTAGAATTGGGGACCATGCAGTTGAACCACATGCCAATCCACCAGCCCTAACCTGAGATCCCCCACAGGGTGATATGCAGGGATCTAGCAGGAATACCTCCTGTCACGGAAGAAAAGGGGAAGCTGGGGGCTCCCAGAGCCCAGCCAGGAAGTAGCCTGAGTCCATCAGGTGACCAGGGAGGAAGACATAGCTGTTCTCCCTCCCAGTGCACAGACAGGGACACCACAGGACCACAGAAGAGAGCTATTTGGATCAGGCTTCATCACAAAACACAAACTGCAAGACAAGGTCACAACTTTAGAAGTTCTTTGCATTTCACAACTACCAAAACATAGAAGCAAATAATAAGTGTATCAAAATGTTGATGCACTATGTAAACAATGCTGCTAGGATCCAGGTTTTAATAACCTGAGGAGGAAAGTGCAAATTTTCTCAAAATGGGCAAGAATGGGGCACAGCTCATGGCACCATGGCTCCTCAGAGGGACTCAGTCACTCTCTGGGCACTGGAAGCAAACTCAGGCTGAGAGGATGGGGCACTGTTGTAGGGACTCTAAATCACTCTTGACGAGGTTTGGAGAAGGGAAATGGGAAGGTTGGATCCATGGAGACAGCGCACTGCCCTGCAATAAGTGTGGACAGACACAGACTCAACTGGAGCTACCCAATCTCCTGACCCTGAACGCCTCTGGACATGGAGGTAGTGTTACTGGCTGTGGCTACCCTCCACTCCAGCTCTGTCCACATCTGTTGTAAAGGCCTTAGCTGTGAGTTCATCTTCCACCATTGCCAGAGGGTGAAGTCTCCTTAATCTAAGACTCCAGAGCTCTCTCCTGACACACTGCAAGGACAGGGCCTGTATCCCCTACCCTTGTGTCCCTAGTCTTCAGGGAGTACAGACTCCCAGTATGTACACAAAACAGCTCAGCCCTGGTCAGCCTTGTCTAGAGACATTAGGCAGCCCTGGAAATTGTTCACCAGCCCGACTCTGCAGACCTCCATCTCCTCATGACCCCAATCTCACCTGAGAAGTTTCTGAATGAAAAAATATGTTTACAACATCTGAACTAAAGTCTTGGGCAATATCCCACCTAGGGTAGGAATCAACAGTTTCAAAGAAGTGCTCCGGTGATGGGCATCATGGGAGAAAAAGCACAAGCATCATGCTCTGTTATGCCTTCTGTCTAGATGATATTCCCATAGCCTCATGAAGTCATAGGTGCAGCTTTTCAGAGGTGGCTAAATCTAGTGTATGTTAATGATTTATGGTGCAATGCTAAGATTAAGAGTGGTAGGATTAAGAGTTGGTGATGGCTTAATCAGTCCAATGATAAGTTTAACACTGCCCTAATCATGGTATTGTGGATACAGTACCAGAGAAAGAAAGGAGCTTGTCTCTGTCTTGCTTTGCTACATTCTGTCCACCATGAACTCTTTCTCCTTGGTGATGCCTGTCTCTCATGCCATGTTGCCTTGGAGCCAGCCACTTATGGACTGAAACCTCTACAAATCATGAGCTAATTAAGCCTTTCCCTCAGTTTAACTTTTATGTCAGGTATTTTGTCTCAGCAAAGAGAAAATCAACTAAGATATGATCTGTAACTCCCCAGGATTTATCGGGTCTTCACATCTAAAAGACAGATGCTTCCATGTCAATGGAGTCTAAAGGTAGACACCTAGGAGAGGCACTGGCCAGTAACAGCTTGGTGCCCAACCTAGAAGGGACACAGAAATGATGGCCAAGGCTAAGTAGGCAGCACCCCCAGCCCCTCAAGTTAGTGCTAAGCAAGACCTCCTTACCCCATGAGATGGAGACCCAGACCAGAGCCTTCGGCTGAACTCAGGCCTCTCATCAAATCCTGGGCTGTCAGGTCTACAAGTGGTACTCAGGTGAGCTGGTGCTCATGAAATTCCCTGATTGGTCCATAATTGGGCCACAGCAATGGCTCCTCATACTAGGTCAGGAAGGGGCATGTTCATCCGGTCCATAGAAGGAAGAAGACAAATGACCTGTGCTAGTGCCAGCCATCCAGAATCAGGCTGCCAGAACTTTAAGGATGTAAATGCAAGATCAGCAACTCTCAGGAGCCAGGACAGCTGAGATGGCCTGGAAACTGACAGATGGAGGCATGCCAGAAAAAACCCTCAAGAATTCCAGAAAAAGTTTCCACTCAGCAACCCATAGGCACCCAGAATACCAGCCAGGGGGAGGAGAGGTCACTGCCCACACCTACCTCATTCAGAAGTAGCTATAGGCTCTCCTAGAAGGAAAAGAGGACCCTGAAGAGTTCTGACTTAGAATGAACACCAACTCACCCAGAAACCTAGCAGAAACACAGAATCTTCACTGCAGAGCTGGTTGCAAGCAACCAGAGTAGGCACAGGGACACCAGCAGGGGCAGAATTTTTGTGCTGACCTGTGTCACTGTGACAGTATAATAGCTACAGCTGGGATGGATATTACTATACCCACAGTGACACAACCCCACTCCAAAAACTCCATTCTGAACCACAGCACCCTTGGGTCTGAAAGGCTCCTGAGCATTGGAAGTGGGGCTGACACAGTTCACCCACATGCAAATCCACCAGCCTGACCTGAGAATCCTCCACAGGGTGACATGCATGGGTCTAAAAGGAACGCCTCCTGTCACAGCAGAAAAAGGGAAGCTGGGGGCTCCCACAGCCCGCCAGGAAGCAGCCTGAGTCCATCTGGGCACCAGGGAGGAAGACATAGCTGTTCTCTCTTCCAGTGCACATACAGGGACACCACAGGATGGTGTTTGAGGAAAAGGAGCAGCCTAGGACTGTGGCCATGGGAGGGCGCATACTGTAACTACTGTGGGTTTTGTGTCTGTAACAGGTGCTTTAAAAGTGGCACAGATGGAGAACAGCACTGCCAGCTGCTGAGTTCATATCCACACCCCTAGGACAGGAGATTGTGCCCGGGGGCTCTGCCAGGCCCAGTTATCCATGCCCAGACTCTGCATCTCAATGAAAAGAACCCAGAGTCTACAGAGAGGTGTTGGTAGCCTGGGGTGAGTTCCTGTGACCTGGGGAGAGTTGGAGACCTACATTCTGGCTTTTGAGTTCCTGCGGAGCTACCAGGATGCTGGACTGGGTCCAGTGGATTGCAGGGCCTTAGTCAGCCATGCTCAGCAGTCTTATTTCAGCCCAGGAGGAAGGAACCTTGCTCAGAGTCTCTGGGCTCAATTGGTCTGGCCTGGGGATGGCTTGCAAGCAGCACTGCTGGCTGCTGAGTTCATATCCACACCCCTAGGACAGGGGATATGCCCCAGGGGTTTCTCTGGCCCCAGTTCTCCACACCCTGCTTCTCCCTCTAAATTTAGGGGCCAAGTACCCTGCAGAGGAGCTGAGACTGCTCCAGTAGCTGAGGGTGCAGGAGGAGATTTGCAACACACCCAGAGAAAGCTTTGGAACACCACTCAAACCAAGGAATTAAAGAAAAAATGACAAAAGGAAAGACCAAAAGGCAGGCTCAAATCACCAGCCTAACCCAAGAAGGCCTGGGGTCCATGTACATAGAAGAAAATAGAAGCCATACACCTGAAATGACTCAAATGATATCAACTGAAATAAAGAACCAACTAGGGGAAGCTATGGAGAAATTTAAATTAGAAATAATTGTCCAGGTAAAAGAAGAAATGATAAAAGTAGTGAAAGAAATAGTGAACACATCTAGTAAAACACAGCTAAAAAATTAGAGGAACAAAGCAAACAGATAGAATCCCTGAATGAACAGTATAAGAAACAAACAGAATGCATAAATCAGATTCAAAGAGACATACAGGAAATCAAAAATTCTACTGAAAGCTGTAAAAACCACCTCAATGAAAGTGAAGATAGAATTTTAGACCTCGAAGATAAGATCACAGCTAGTGAACAGGAAAGGAAAGATCTTTTAAAAATAACAAAAAATCAGCAAATAACCATTCAACAGCTACAAGATGATGCAAAGAAAAATAACATAAGATTAATAGGGATAAATGAAAAAGAAGGGGACAGCCAAAATGATATCAAGAGGATATATTCAGAATTAATAGCTGAAAACTTCCCAAGCATGAGAAGGGAAACTGACATTTGGATTAGTGAAGCATATAGAACTCCAAAAGCCATAACCAAAATAAAACTACACCCAGACACATAATAATCACCATCCCAGAAACCCACCATAAGAACAGAATACTAAAAGCTATTAGAGAGAAAAGACAGATCATTTATAAAGGAAAGCCTATCAGAATCACAGCAGACTTCTCAACACAAACAATGAAGTCAAGAAGAGCATGGAGTGAAGTATTTCAGATCCTAAAGGAAAACCACTTCCAACCCAGACTGATGTACCCTGCAAAACTGTCCTTCAAAATGGATGGAGAAATAAGATACTTCCATGACCAAGAAGAGCTGAAAAATTTCATGACCACAAAACCAACCCTACAAGGAATACTGAAAGATATTCTAGATACACATAGGATAAACCCACCAACCAAGGTAGACAATTAAATAGAATGGAAAGCTAAAGATACAGCAGCAGAAAGAAAACATGTCAACAATAAACCAATATATAACGGTTATAACCATTAATGTAAATGGCCTCAACTCACCAATCAAAAGATACATACTGGCAGAAGGATCAAGAAACAACATCCAACCATATGCTGTCTACAAGAAACCCATCTTACCCAAAAGGAAACTCATAGACTGCAAGTCAAAGGATGGAAAACAGTACTTCACGTTAACAGGAAACCAAAAAAAAAAAAGCAGGAGTAGCAATCCTGTTTGCAGACAATGTGAATTTCAAACCAAGAATGATCCAGAGAGATAAAGAAGGTCACTACATACTAGTTAAGGGAAAACTTCAAGAGGAAGAGATAACAATCTTGAATATATATACACCAAATTCCAGAGCACCCAGCTATACAAAGCAAATATTAACAGAAATGAAAAGTCAAATAAGCAATAACAAATTATAATAGGAGATTTTAACACACCATTGACACAGAGGGACAGATCAACCAGACAGAAAATCAGCAAGAAATAACAGAACTGAATCATACCTGTGAACAAATGGACTTGATAGATGTATATAGAGTTTTCCATCCAACAACATCAGAATATACATTCTTCTCAGCAGTACATGGGGCATTCTCTAAAATATACCATATACTAGCCCACAGATCATATTGAAGTAAATGCAAAAGAATTGAAATTATCCCATGCATGTTATCGGATCATAGTACCATGAAATTAGAAATTAACGACAAAAGCAACTGCAAAAACCTCACAAACACATGGAAACTGAATAATACACTCTTGACCAATCCGCGGGTCACAGAGGAAATTAAAGAAGAAATTAAACATTTTCTACAAGCAAATGAAAATGCAAACACAACTTACCAGAATTTGTGGGATGCAATGAAAATAGTCCTGAGAGGAAAATTTATTGCACTGAGTTCCCACATCAGGAAGACAGAACAAACACAAATAAACAACCTGATGCTACAACTCAAACATCTAGAAAAAGAAGAGCAAGCCAAGCCCAAAGCCAGTTGAAGGGAGGAAATTATAAGGATTAGAGCAGAAATGAATGCATTAGAGACTAAGAAAACAGTACAAAGGATCAATGAGTCAAAGAGTTGGTTCTTTGAAAGAATAAATAAAATTGATAAGCCCCTAGCCAACCTTATTAAAAAAAAGGAAAGAAAAAACTCAAATTCATGCAATAAGGAATGAAAAAGGTGAAATTACTACAGACTCAGTGGAAATACAGAAGATCATCAACACCTATTTCAAAAACCTCTACTCTCATAGGTTCGATAACACTGAAGAAATAGACAGATTCCTAGATACATATGAACTACCAAAGCTGGATCAGGAAGAGGTAAAACTGCTGAATAACCCAATTTCTAGTAATGAAATTGAAAATGTAATTCCTTGCCAACAAAGAAGAGCCCAGGCCCAGATGGATTCACTGCAGAATTCTACAAGAAATACAAAGAAGACTTAATGCTGAAACTCCTCAAACTCTTCCATGAAATTGAAAGGGAAGCAATGCTTCCTAAGTCATTCCTCGAAGCAAATATTACTCTAGTACCAAAACCTGAGAAAGACACAACTAAAAAAGAGAACTATAGGCCAATCTCCCTAATGAACATAGATGCAAAAATTCTCAATAAAATATTAGCAAACAGGATGCAGCAAATCATCAAGAAAATTATTCACCCCGACCAAGTGGGATTCATCCCAGGAATGCAGGGATGGTTCAACATACGTAAATCAATAAATGTAATCCACCATATCAATAGAGCCACAAGGAAGAATGACATGATCATCTCTATAGATGCAGAAAAAGCTTTTGATAAGGTCAAATACTCCTTCATGATAAGAACCTTACAGAGAATTGGAATAGATTGCCTTTACCTCAATATGGTAAAGGCCATCTATGACAAACCTACAGCCAGCATCATACTAAATGGCCCCAAACTGAAAGTCTTTACCTTAAAATCAGGTACAAGACAAGGATGTCCCCTGTCACCACTCCTATTCAACATAGTACTGGAAATACTAGCCAGAGCAATTAGACAAGAAACAGAAATAAAAGGAGTAAAGATATGAAAAGAGGAAGTTAAATTATCATTATTTGGAGATGACATGATACTTTACATAGAAGACCCCCAAAACTCCATTGAAAAACTCCTAGATATAATAAATAAATTCAGCAATGTAGCTGGATACAAAGTCAATACTCAAAAATCAATAGCATTCCTATACACTAACAACAAAAATATTGAAAGAGTGGTAAGAGAAGCCACACCCTTCATACTAGCATCCAAAAAATGAAATACTGAAGAATTAATCTCACAAAAGAAGTAAAAGCCCTATACAAGGAAAATTATAATACCCTGAAAAAGGAAATTGAAGAGGACCTCAGAAAATGGAAAGACATCCCCTGTTCAGGGATAGGAAGAACAAACATTGTGAAAATGGTGATCCTCCCAAAATTACACTACAGATTCAATGCAATCCCAATTAAAATACCACTAACATACCTCATAGATCAAGAGAAATCACTCCTAAAATTCATCTGGAACCAGAAGAGACCTAGAATAGCACAGGCAATTTTAAGCAGGAAAGGTAAGGTAGGAGGCATCACAATCCCTGATTTGAAATTATACTACAAAGCTACAGTAATAAAAGCAACATGGTACTGGAATAAAAACAGACCTGAAGATCAATGGAATAGATTGGAAGATACAACCACAACCACAAACTCACTCAACCACCTTATCTTTGATAAAGGGGCCAAACATGTTCACTGGAAGAATGACAATCTCTTCAACAAATGGTGCTGGAAAAATTGGCTATCCATATGCAGAAGACTAAAACTAGACCCATGCCTATCACCATGTACTAAACTAAAATCTAAATGGATCAAAGAACTAAACCTTAAAACAGAAACACTAAATCTGTTGGAAGACAAAGTAGGTAAAAACCTTGAAGATATAGGGGTAGGTAGAGAATTCATGAACAAAAATCAAACTGCATGGGAAATACTTCCCAGCATCAATAATTGGGACCATATCTTATTAAAGAGTTTCTGCATGTCAAAAGAGATTTCCAGCAGAGTGAAAAGAAAACCCACAAATTGGGAAAAAATCTTAACGGATTGTCCCTCAGACAAAGGACTTCTGTCTAGAACTTATAAAGAATTTAAAAAAATCAGACCCTCAAAATTCAAAGCCCCAATCCAAAAATGGATATCTGAAATGAATACACAGCTCTCAGATGAAGAAACATGAATGGCAAATAAATATATGAAAAAATGTTCATCATCATTAGTCATTAGAGAAATGCAAATTAAAACCATACTGAGATTCCATCTCACCCCAGAAAGAATGGCCAGAATAGAAAAAACTACCAACAACAAGTGTTGGAGAGGCTGTGGGGAAAAAGGAACTCTTCTGCACTGTTGGTGGGAGTGTAGACTGGTGCAACCACTGTGGAGGTCATTCTGGAGATTCCTCAAAAGGCTGGGTTTGGAGGTCTTATTTGACCCAGCTATCCCACTTCTAGGCATATTCCCAGAGGAACTGAAAACATACCACAGTGATATATGTGCACCCATGTTTATAGCAGCACAATTTGTAATAGCCAGATCTTGGAAACAACCTAAATGACCATCAACTGAAGAATGGATAAAAAAGTTGTGGCATTTTTATACAATGGAGTACTACTCAGCTATAAAGAATGACCACATTGAGATATTTATAAATAAATGGACACGACTTGAGGCCATACTCATAAGCGAAATAAACCAGACTCACATGTGTAAATACCGTATAGTCTCCCTAGTATGAGAGTTGATAAGAGTATATAAGATTTTATGGTAAACATGAGTCCCCATCTCATAGCTTTGAAGACTTTCAATATTTTCATTCATCAGTTGAATTGGTTTTATTTTGTTTTGTTTGACTATATCATTCATGATGGTATGAACAGCTGTTTTGAAGAAAACAAACATTATGACAGCTATTGCTGATTTAATATCATCTTTCTTAGAAGTCCTACCATGCTTCTATTCTTCTACTACCCTTGGTTCTATCTATCACATTGTGTCTTATTGGGATTTGAATATGGGTGATAGTATAAACAAAATTTTTTATTGTAAATGAGATATTATAGTACCCATTGATCATTCTCTGTTATTCAGTTCAGAACGCCCCGTAATTCTTTCACTCTTTGAATGGTTTTATACTATTTTGTTATGTTTGATATTATTGTATTTGAAACTATGCTCCACTATAGCAGAGAGATATTGTGATAGCTACTGTTAATGTCTGGTTGTTTTGATGTAAAGTACTGTGTTGCCTATGTTGTCCTGTTCTGATCTGCTCTGTTCTGCCCTCTTTTGTTTTATTCTCTTTAAAATAAAATAAAAAAAAAACACTAGCACAGATGAGGCTCATGAAAGAATCAGTATAGTGGGTTTATAAGACAGATTTAGTGGGGTCAACCACGTTGAGCAGAAAAGCAGACAGAGGGTTCATACCCAAGGGCAAGGTCAGTACAGTAATGTCCTTGAGATCCTTGTGAACAAAGACATAAACAGCACATAGTGTTGTTACATGAGATAACATAGAGAATTTCTTTCAATATTGTATTAAAGAAGTAAAAAAAAAAAGAGTCCAAAAACCCACTATCAATAAAGTCTTTTTAACTTGACAGCAGAACAGGCAGATCTACCCTTCCTGTGAAGGAGAACACTCCCCTGTGAGAAACCTACAAAGAAACCCAAGACAAGGATCAGTATCAGTCTCAGCACCCTTGCCCCAGAGAGGTGGCTCCCAGGAGGTCCAGCATTCCACCACCTTGGAGATCACAGATGAACTGTGGAGAGGGGCAGGGCCTAGCATTGCACCTAGGGGAGCACTGTGCGGGGTGCATCACAGCGCCCATGTGAGCAGACAGGGAAAACACAAGGCACAGATTCTGTATGGATTCAGCAACTGCAGTGGGGCACAGAAAAGGAGGCCTTCATGGAGGTAGGCGAGTTCAGTTGGATATAGAGGAGAAGGGCCCTGAGGCCATGGTGCAGGGGCAGAGTCAGAGAGAAGAGTGAGACAGAGGCTGTCTCTCCTTTTATGTCTCACATCGCTCAAGAGGCACCATCAGTATCCTGGGTCCTAGATCTGTGGGCACAGAACTGACTTCCAGGCCTTCCCAGACTGGCTTTGCTGGGTAGACAGCCTAAGAGGTCAAAGGCCCCAGAGTGACCACTTCTACTCTGTGGAGGCAGTTCTGCACCTAAAAGGATGTCCCGAGACACCTGGTTCCAAATGCAACACCACCCAAGTTGGTGCCCAGGACACCTCTGCACAAGCATGAGACCACGTGTGGGAAGAAGCTGACCAGAGCACCCCTCACCCTCAAAGAGCACACCCAGGGACACAACAAGTACTCCTCTTGGCCATCCTTGACCTCCGGAGCTTCTAATCTATCCAGGATACCTGCCAGCCTGCAATCTACAATGGGATCTGACAGAGTCTGTGTTGCTGTGCTATGACTGTGATGGACATGGCTACTTTACCACAGCATAAATACCACAGCCTCAGCACACCCATCCAAACCCAGGTCCCTGCCCCACCATCCTGTCTCCACAGAACACTGCGAATCACACATCCAGGCTTCAAAGTGGGCCTTGTAATGTGGTGCTGGTTACATAGCCAGCAGCTGTTATCCAACACTCAGGGGACAGTAGGACAAAATCAGGGCCCCACTACTGGCCTCCTGGACCATACCAGGCATGCCTGTTCCTCCTGACAGGCTCATGAGGAGAAAGGACAAAGGCACCCCAAAGGCAGTCAGAGCTGACTCCCCAGGAAACCAGGCCACACGTCCCTCCCAGGATGAGACCCAAACCAGACCAGCAGCTCCACCAGGCCCACTCTCAGCTTGATGAGCATACAGGGGCTTCAGCTGGGTTAGTTGGTAACTACAATTTGGACATTGTTACCCCCACATCTATAGGAGAAACCTGAGCAGAAGGCTGCCTTGTCCTGCCCCTGCCCCTATGGGTACTGCCTGCCATCTGCAGAGCCAATACTCCACAGCTAAGCCTTCACTCCACCCTCCACCCACACTGACTACTGTCCTACCACTGACACCCCACACTACCAACTACCCACCCTGCTCACCTCCAAAATGCTATGCCCTGAACCTAGTGTACACTCCATTTCTGGCTTTGAGAACTTGTGTCAGCTGCATTGCAGAACGGGTAGGTCAGGACCAGGTCATCATCCAGGGTCACCCAGGAAGGCTCCCAATCTGTGTAGTGCTGCCATTCATTTGCTTTTATTAGGCTCTCGCTGAGAGACACCAAGCATGGGATTAACAAAATCTGAATTGTCCTTGAGCACCCACAGTTCTGTGGGCCTTGTCATACATCATCCTCCCCCGAGCAGCCCACTAGGGTGCTGAAAGTCAAAGCCTTCTAGACACCCTTGCCACCATTCCTGACACCAACACCCACTCCCAGCACAGTACTCCAGGGACCATAGAAGGAACACATGGGCTGTCCCTGGAGGCAGGTTCATATCTTAGCTCCTGCCCCTGCCAAGTGCATGGGGTATTTCTGAGGGTCTGACTGGGGGGGATGCAAACCAATGATACTGTGAAAGTCCCCTCCCCTGTTTTTAATTACCCATAGATGTTTGGGATATTGAGGTCTCTGAGACTTGTATTTGGCATGGGCAGAGCTTTTTGTGAAGTCCCCCAGTGTGGTACTCTGCTAACTATTACAATGAGGGACCTGACAGGAAAGCCCACCATGTACCTGGTCTTGGGCTCTACACACTGAGATGGCAGGAGGAGCTGAGATCAGAGACTTTGTTACCCTATCCCTGTTGTGTTCAGGCCATGCACAGCATCCCCCCATCCCTCCACTCTGAGTGGTTAAGAGGCCGCCACACAAACCGCAACACTGCTGGTACTCTGTTACTGCAGACTGTTTCCCAGAGCCCAGAAGCACCATCAGTACCCAGCCTGGCTCTTTATTTATGGCTGTCCCTGCTGGAATCAGGGTGAGCAGCTCCCCCAAACCCCAGGATGACTCTCTGTGCCAGAGCTCAGGCAGTTCCACTTAACAACCCAGTAACTCCCTTCTGAGCCATCCTCACCTGATGCCTGCAAGGCTAAGGTGCCTTCATTGAACCAAAGCTCCCTCAAGGCTTTGAGAGGGACCTCTGGGTTACTTAGAGCACAAAGGCCCCTGCTGGAAACTGTCTGGGAGCCTCCATCCAGGAGGACCAGGAATGCTCAGCAACCCTTCTCACCCTTGGAGAGAAAGACTGGAGTTCGTGGAGATGGAAGCCTCTCCTAGCCTTGCTGCTGGCTCCAAGGAAAACAGGTTCCCTTCCTGGCCTGTCAGGGTCCCTCCTGGCCTTCTCTGTCCAAGGGAACCTCCTGTTTGGCCCCACATCTGGGCCCACTCTAGATATTACTGTCATAAGGTTACTGTCAATCTATGAAGAAGCAAATGAATTTTTATAAGCCCCACACTGATGCAGCTCATAGCAGCAACAAGGGCCAGCCATGCTGCACTGAAGACCCAACAGAGCCTGGGGCCACAAAGGTCTTGCAGTGACCTCAGGTTCTGCCTGCACAAGCCAAGGCAGGCTGGGCTCTCGCAGGCATACTGCTGACTGGGGCTGACATGTGTGCAACTAGGTTACCGCTCCTCTCAACCAGCAGCTATGAGCTTGTGTTTCTCAGTTAGCCCAGGTGTCACCAGGACCCTGTTACCTTGGGATTTCAGGGCTAATCCATGGCATGCAGCATTCCCAACTGCCCAGTGTCCATGAACAGAGCACAGGCTTGGTGTATACCTGGAAGCCAACTCCAGGGTTCTGAACCAATTGTAGCCACCCTGAGGGCACAGACTGCAGCCTAGCTGAGGATCCCAGGCTGGCATCACATATCTGGATGCATGCCCAACCCCATGTGACCCTGCTGCCCCTCAGTGCTCCCCAGAATCCTCCCTGAATGCCCACATCCAGGCCCAGGCTCATCTAGGTTCAGTCATCTGTCTAAGTGGATGTGACCACCACACCACAGCAAGGCTGCTCAAACCTCACACAGATGTCCAGTTTTGCCCTGTCCTGAAGGTTGATTTGTATGAATGGATGTAGGGTCAGTGCTGGAGCTAGCCCAGGACAAAAACAAAAGTCACAGCCTTGGGAAGGGCTCAGGAAGGGTGACCTGGCAAAGAATCTGAGGTGACCTTGTACAGAGAGCTCAGAACATGACTGGCAGAAGAAGCCAGAGGCCTATATAGAGCTTGTGGCTGCCCAGAAGCAACTCTTGTGGAGCTCAGCCCTCTTCCTCCTCTCTCTTGAGGACACCATTGTGGCAGAGACCCTGTACCCACTCCCTCATCCACATCTTTCCTATAGTAGGGAGACTGAGGCTCAGAGAACTAGTGAGGTGGGTGGCACTCTGCTTGCGGCTGACCTGGGGACATCACAACAGAGGCAGGATGCAGCTGTCAACCTCAGGTGAACCCAACCTCTTCTGGGGTTATTTCAGTAAAGATTTAGATGCCTCACTGGGGACTTCCTGCTCCCTACTCCACCCACTGCTCAGAATCACTGGTTTATCCTTCTGAGCGGCCAAGTGTAGACTGGGTGGTAGCTCAGGGCCCAAGAGACATATTGTCAGGGCTTCTGTCACTGTGTATCTGGAGTAGCAGCTACCACAGTGATGTGCACCATGCACAAAACATCCTGCCCCACCAGGCATCAGCCTGTCCCCATCTGCCATCTTCTCAATGCTCCAGAGGCTGCTGACTCCTGGAAGACCCTGTCTTTAGCTGCTGGTTCAGCACATATCCTGGAAACTTTGGGTTGAGCCACTCACCTGCAGTCAGTGTCCAGAGCAGGAGAGCTGAGCACAAAAGGTCGTGAACACAAGGAAGGCCCATGCTGATGTTCCCACACTCCCAAACCCTGCTCTTCTCTGCCCTAAAGTTCCCTGCTTGGCCCTCACTGCCCATGGAGGACAGATGAAACTTTTGCCAGATCCTCAAGCTAGTGGCTGCAGGTCTTCAGGGTGTAGACAAGAACAGTCATCCAGGAGGACCAGGAATGCTCAGCAACCCTTCTGAGGATGAGTCCTATGCAGTATGTCACATCAGGACTGTTTCTGACAGGCTCTCCGAGTGCATGACCCTCCCCTCCACAGCTGTTCTACTGTCCTAGCTGGGCCAGCCCCAAGATTCTGTGTCCCCTTCTACTCCTCCCTGTGCTCACTGACATAGGTCATCCACACTGTGTCCCCTGCCCTGCCAGGGAGGTGTGGATGGTGCTCACGTTCAGTTTAGTTCCAATGCTGGGTGGGAGGCAGAGACCTCTGCAGAGACCCGCACATGTGCAAAACCAGACTCATCCTGATCATGAAGTCCAGGGACTGGTAGAGATGAGCCAGGGCTTGGGGGAATCACCCTGAGCCCAGATGAGTAAGAGGGATTCTGAGCCTAGCAATGGGGAGGGCCCACAGGACAAGAAGGCTTTTGCTGATATCTGTGTCACTGTGGACTGAGATAGCCAGTTCCTCAGTAATACCCAGTCAGCCAGAAACCATGTCCCCTAGCCAGCTTCATGTGGAGAATGAGGCTTTTGGGTCTGAGAAATCTGCTACCTCTCCTAAAAGGATGAAGACCAGAAGGGAGCTGTTTCAGAGAGCGACACCTGTACCATGTGGCCCTCATCACTACCAGAGTTCACCAAAACCAAACCCACCCTGCTAATACTGCTCAGAGACTGAGGGCCAGGGACCACCAACCTGGCCCCAGAATACCTTGTGGGAAACGGACCCTTGTTGGGCCAAGTAGGTGGCAGGGGAATTTGTGCAGGCCTGAATCACAGTGATACTATAGTAATGTGTTCGGTAGCTCCCACAGTGACACAGGGCACACAAAAAGTTCACCCTGAAGTTGCCCAGAGCCTAGACACCAGACCAACCTACAGGAATCATCCTACCTACCACACATGGAGAGAACCCCGGTTGCCCTGGGCAGATTCTGCACAGCTCCAACTCACAATGTCTATGATGGTAGCTACCAGGTGCAAAACAGTTCCTGCAGTGTCTCTGGAGCTCCAGCACTAGGGTTACACTCACATTCTGGCACCTGTGTGCCTTAGCCCCTCGAGTACATTCAGCTATTCCTGTTTCTTGGTGGGACAGAGCCTGATATCCTCATTTTCCTGTCATAATCTGGTGCCTCTTGCCAGAGGTGATGTTTCAGGGGCACAACTCTCAAGGAGACTGGGAAAGGTGGCTCTGGTGCTGTGACCCAGCCCAGGGAATGCATGGCATAAATCCTAGGGACACATGGAGAAGAAGACCCACAACCCTTGGGGACCTGGACTGAGGTTTGCTCTGTGTGCAGCAGGACACAAGACTCTGGTCTCTGTGCCAACTCAGGTTTAACGAGGAAGCTAAATGGTGGGGACCAAAGCCCAACCAGGTTGCAGGATGACTCAACAGAACACCCCAAAAGGTATGTGTTTGGGGGTCCATAGTTATGGACACAGTGTTCCCAGGTTGAGGCAGCATCATGAAAATTGCACAGTGCAACACTGAGCTCCAGCCTCTGCAGAGGAAGATGTTGAGGCAGATTGGCTCCCTGAGTCGCCACTAAGCAGTCCATCCCAATCCTGCTCTGTTGGGCCTCAGTCTCAGTGGCCAGGTGCTGGCCTCCCTATGCCTTCCATGCGTGCATCTCTACCCCATCTCTGCTTGCTCACCCAAGAGGGGATCAGGCTGTCACTCATGGTTCCCTTCCTGGGAGAAGAGGTTCCCACCTACATCCCAATACCAATGCTGGTCTCAGGTGTACAGTGGGCCCAAGGCAGACCTGACATCCACCCCATAGTTTCTCCTGGGTTCGGTCAGTATGGGACCTAGGACACAGCTCAGGGCAAGGCTCACAGAAAGCAGATAATCTCCAGGCCACTTGCAGAGGCAAAGTACCTTCTTGTGACCTTCCTGTACTCTTCCCATCTGTCTGCAGGGGGACAAAACACAGAGCTCACCCTGGACACATGCCATACCACAGCTCCATGCCTCATCCTTCTTTCCTTTGCCTTGATGCCAGGGCTTCCAGTGCACTCATCCTGAGCTCCTGGGGTCACAAATCATAGGCTGAGCTGCAGATTATGGCATTGACTTTTCTCAGGGCCCGCACAAGTGAAGAAGGGAAAGCAAGCAGGAACCTTGACTCAACATTTCAGAAACTTCTCTCAAGTCTGCAAGAAAATGACCCATTGGTAAATATGTGGTATGCATTTTTGCACGGTACACTTTTGGTTTTTCAAACCAGAAAAACAATGCAGCAGTTACATATATTTGTCCAATTAATTCACTTACAATTCTTGTCTCAAGGTGCATCCATTTACATGTAAAAGTCTTAAGTTTGTCCTTCTTTATGACTGAGTGGTAATACATTTTATAAAGAAAAAACCATTCTTTTTAGTCATTCATCAATTGATGGGATTTGGCCTGTTTGCAAGGTTTGGTTATTCCAAATGTCTCTGCTATAAACATGTGTGTGCATATATCACTGTGGTATAAAACCTTTAATTCTTTTGGGAAGATACCAAGAAAAGGAATGCAATAGCTGTGTCAAATAGTACTTCTAATTTTAGTTTTTTGAGGAATCGCTGCTCTGATTTTCACAGTGGTTGCAGCAGTCTACATTCCTGCTAAAAGTGAAGGATTCTTTTTCCCCATACCTCCACCTGTATTTGTTATTTGTTGTTTTCTTAATAATAGCAGAATACAGGCTGTCTCTTTGGGACCTGAAAGTCTCGGACCCGTAGAGTGGCCTGGGCTGTTTGGATCAAAAGTCTGCGCAGACCTGCATCTTGGCGCGACTCTTTGGGACTGGGAATTGCCTGGAGATCGGCATCTGGGCCAGGTCTGTTTGGGCCTGTAGCCCCGCCCTTCACCCCCAGGAAGTCTCCCA
>PVJX010030864.1:0-21662 GCA_004027295.1 Dolichotis patagonum
CCTGGGTTGACACTGCTCCAGTGCAGGTGGATGCCACCTGGAGAGAATGGAAGATAGATTTGGTCAGCCTATCCACCCTTGGCCTGACCACGCACAATCCTATCCTCCCAGATAGCTCATGAACTTTGTTTCCATAAGGAATGCTTAAAGAAGAAGCACCACTTTATAATAAACTACTTTGCTTATTGGAAGAGAGCATATGTTAAGGTGAGTTGAAGTAGGATGTTTTTCTCTTCTCTAGAGATAGGTAAAACTGACTATGCACTAGGCAAAGGAACCTCCATGTATTTGTCTCCTACTTAATTACCTAGGTAACCTTTCCTAGTAACAGGATAAAGCTATACTTTATTTAAATTTCTATTATCTTTGCAGCTCATAGGTTAAATTTACAAATTATCATCTAGCAGTCACAGTTTACTAGGCACACAAAAGAAAAGCCTATTTACTCTTAATTAACATATGTAAGGTACAAATGTAAATCCTTTCCTACTACCTGCTGTGAAATGTAAATAATTGCTGTAAACTACCTCAGTCTAATCTCTGAGGGTGGGAGAAGGTAGGCTAAGTGATTTGAAACTCCACTGAAAAGTTTAGAAATAAAGATGATAGAAAAGTGGAGATTTTCAGTGGTCATGAACAAGTGTTCACTAAGGGGCTTTTGGATGTCTACCAGAGAGTTGCCCTGGCCAGAAACCCTCAGTTCCCAGTTTCTACCAGCCCAGATAACCAAAGATCAGTCTCTAGAAAGGAATCCAGTTGTCTGTCCGGTCAGCATTCCATTGACTCCATTGGCCACTGGCTTCAGTGGGGATTCACCAAACAGACGCTGGGGAACCTGTCCTCTGCTTTTGAGGGTGGCTGCTGCTATGAGTGATTAATTAGCTGGCAGAGTAACCACTGTTTGTCAAAATTCTATAAGGGATAGTTAAAAGCCTGAGCAAGATCATTACCTACTGCTCTATGAATTTACAATACAGGCTTTAAAGTCCACAACTTGAGAGGTTGGAGAGCCTCCTTATTCTAATGTGTTTAGGTCCCAAATGTGTGCTGCTTTTGGGGATAGCTTCTTCCACTGTCATAGAAAGCTGGTTCTCCCCACTGTGTCTCAGGTTTAATCTCCAAAGGAGATTTGCCCAGAACACTGAGCCGGGACATGGCTCTTATGTGTGTTCTCCTAGAGAGGCACAATTCTGATTAATGTCTCATCTGATCTAGAGATGGAGTATGTGTCCTTTATCTAAGATGACTTTTCTGTCTTTGGCATTAGCAAATGCTCATTTTCTATGGGCTTAACTAAGAAGCTAAAGGTTTGAATAGTCCAGAGTTTTTTTTTTTTTTTTTTTTAGCTTTACATGCCTCTATAAGAAAAGTACGAAGTGGGAAATGAGTAAAAGTAAAGTCAAAGGTGGGAAACTGAAGCAGAAAAGGCCTGACATTTCCTCTGGAATATAGAGGAGGATCAGAGCCAGTCTGTCTCAGTGAAACCTGTCCTCCAAGTCTTAAGTCCAGCCACCAGCCTAGTGCTGTTTAAATGGTAGAAGGAGTCCTGGGTGTTTATTGTAGGCATGTACATTTTCTAGGTCTGAGCTAGATTTTTATTTAAAAGAACCATTTTTCAGAAGTTTACATTAAAGCCTGTCAGAAGTGTTTTAATAATTTTTTCTCTAGTGATTGCCTAAATACAGCCAAGCAAGGAGTACCAATAACTTTAGCAACCAATTTAAATTTAACTTGTAGAAAAGCAAAATAATAATAATATACCAGTAAAGAAATACCATAACTTTATAAATTTCATGTGTTTTAATTTAGATTTACAATATTTTAATAAGGCTATATGAGACAAAGCAGTTAAAAACAATGGGCAAATAGTAAGCAATGATCACAATGAGTTATAAACAACTGGCAAAGACAAAGCAAAATTTGAAGTATAAAATTTGTTACCTAATGAAGTCCCAGTCCAGAGTCTATGAAACAAAAAGAAAACTCTCACCTCGGTTCATTGATCTTAGTGGGACCTCCAAATGATATAGGAGAATGAAACTCCCAACCTACTATGTCCACAAGTTCATGTTCTCTAAAATCGAAGAATGAATTTTAGGAACAACAGAGGTGAAGAGTAGAATATATTTATTGAGAGAATGCTTCTGTCTGGAGAGAGACAGAAGGGGGTCCCGATCAGGTTGCCCCAGACTCTGTCTTTTCCAGGGACTTTTATAGAGTAAAACCATAGGTTCAAGGTGGGGGAAGACTGGGAACTCACAAAGCAGATGGGTATAAGGTGGGACATAATTATAGTTAGCTAATAAGATCAACAGTTCAGGTAAAATTGATTACATTAAGGACAAATGGGAAAGCAAGTCACATAGGAAGCTGGCATTCTTGGAGTTGTGACCTTTCCCCAGAAGGATGGGATAGTGGCTCCAGAGTGAGAGGGAACTAATTAGAATATCAGTCTTTAGGATGTGGATTCATTTGTTTGATCCTTTGTCTTGAGGCCTGGCAGGAGGACCACAGCAGGAGGTGTCTGTCTCCCCTGCAGTTTCCAGGTGTCAGCACTGGCTCTATTGAGGACCCAATTTTATCTCACTGCCTATAATATTTCTGACTAACTCAGTTGCCTGCTCAGTATATATATATATATAACTATTGACTCCTAAACTCAATTTATCTTGATGGTCAAATTGTTCTACGTTCTTGTAGTGGTATTCCCTTTAAGCTGACTTCTGTGTCCTTTTTACGTGACTCCTAACCTTTGGGGGCATTTTTTTTGTTATGGTCCTAGGAGTTGAACACTGAGCTGTACCCCTAGTCCTTTTCATTCTTTTCACTTTGAGATGGAGACTCACTGAGTTACCCAGACTGGGCTCGAACTTATGTCTAAGGATTGGAGTGTGCATCACCAGGCCCAGCTAGGGTACATTTCCTTACCTTTGCACATAGTGAAGTGTCCCAGGTCTGTCATGTCCTTCCTCAGCCCTGACCGTCAAGTTAGCCATTTTTCTGAGCTCTATTTATGGTCACCTCTTCATCAGTATACTTGACTCACCACAGGATGTAAAACAAATAGGAAGTTGATGAGAACTATACAACAGGTCGTTTCTTGCCTTTGGAGTTTAAGGGACACAACACTCTGTTTGAAATCCTAAACTCTCAAGATACAAATTTCCTAAGAGTTTATTCCAATATCTTCGTTACATAGTTACAACTATGAATCTTGGGCTTATCTAGAAAGTGGAGTAGTAAGACTTCGCATAGCATGGTATGTTTATATAACCAAAGCCTTTAAATGTGATTCAGCTGCTTTAAAACTGCTCTTGATAAGATTTACAAGTGTAATTCAGCAGTATAGGGTGGTGGACTTTGAACAGAGAACCTAAGTATATGTCTGAGTGGAATCATTTAGAAATAATATCTTCACCTCATTAGGTTGTTACAGATATTAAATACTCTAGCCTCTGTAAAATTGGCATGTAGACTGTAGGGAGCCATTTCAATATGAAACATTATTATGTAGGGGTTCACATTATAGCTCACTTGTCCAGCATGTACAAGGCCCTGGCTTTGATCCCCTGAAACAAAAAAGGTCATTATTAGAAATGCTTAATGATCTGTTAAAACCTCAAAAGAAAAGGAACATCTTGGTTTCCTAAAGAAAAACCAATGTGGCAAAAATTCTAATACTTTTACATTTTAAAAATCTGAGATTGCTTTAGTATGTGTATTTTTTTCACAGAAAATATAACTTTCTTACATGCTTTGCTAAATTCATAATAATTTATTAGATAAGATTCTTTTCAGAAAGTTAATGATGTTAATATTATTTAAATAAACTACTAATGGAAACAAGAAGTGTGCAGCTTGTTAAAGGTAATAAGATGGGTTGTGGACCATGGGTGGACCTAAATAATGAGGTAGATAGAAAAAAATATTAAAGAATTTTCACTTGTTCTTATTCAGTTGGAGTTTTGTAAAATAGTAATAATATTTTCAGAGAACAGTGATACTGGTTTTTTTGGAGTCATTATTTAAAAATATGCTGAAATGTTTTAATATGCAACGTCAAAAAAGGTTTTTTCTCAGATGAACTGGTGAGAGTCTAGTGAGAGTATCAGCAAGATTTTTCTTTCAAGGATTCATAGGCATTTTAGAGTTTACTGGTTGTTCAATATCTACTGTACCTCCTGGACTCTACTCCCGTAGCAGAACAGCAGGTATGGAAACAAAGAGCTCAGCTGTGTTCCAATAAAGTTTATTTACAAATCAGGCAATAGGCTAGATCTGTGGATCATACTTTCCCAAACTGTGGTATAAATGAAATAAGATTTATCATGATTAGTAACTACAAAAGCTTAGTGATTGATACACAGAGGTCATTGTTCAGCAGACTTTCTATACATTTAAAATTTTCCATGGTAAAAAGTCAGACAGCAAAGAAGAGATAAAATTTGGATAATGTTGTAGTCAGGGGTTGTAAGGAGAACAATTAGAATCAGGACATGGAGTTTATAATATTATTTTTATGATGGTCATCCAGAGTTAACACAAGAAAATGCAGGAAATCTATCCACAACAATATAGACATAGAATATTTAGTCAAGGGCCTGAATCCCACAGCAATGTCCCACATGAGTCCAGACGAAGACCCAGAGCTCATGACAATGCTTCCAACGAGTCCAATTGGAGGTCTAGAGCCCACAAGAAGGACTCACACCAGTCTCTTTTATGGATCCATGTTGGGAAGGCCCAAAGGTCAGTGGTGGAAACTAGGAAGTCTATGCCAGCAAGGTTAAGGAGCTGTGCTGGTAGGCTGAGTGTTCTATGCTGGAGCCAAGAAGTCACACTCACAACAAGGCTAGGGCTGTCCTGAAAAGCACCACAGCCATCCTCAGCGACACGGAGGCCCCAAGCTCCTCCGACGGCAAGCACAGTTAAGTACATGCCAGGAATCCAGTGTGATGAGTTCATCCTGGAGAGCAAGGGTTACACGTCTTCCTCTCTGAAGCCAGAAAGCAATGGTTGATGTGAGGACTAGAGCTTCTCCAGGAGAACTTAATGGCTCAGACAGCAACATGTAAGAGAACCTACAATGCCTCAATGCCTCAATGCACTAATACCTAGCTTCTCCTTCTCCATGTCTCTATGCTGGCAACTTCCCTCAGGTGGAACATCTATGCTCAGCACCATGCTGATGTAATCCAGCTGGGGTTAAGTTGATCACCAGTTTTTAATCCATAACAGATAAGGGACAAAGAAGAGAAAAATATAGTCTGTTATAAAATCACTAATATTTAATAGTTACATTTTGGTAATTTACATAGTGATCTACTTTCCTGGCTATTTTCCTTCAATATAATATACCTGATTATTTTTAAAATGCTTTGAATTGGAACATTAGTGTCTTTCTTTCCTGAAACTGGTTTATTTTGTAATGTACTAAATTTGGGAATACTTAAGCATCAAGATATGTTAAAACATCTTATTTTTAACACTATCACAAGAAATAAGATCATTCATATATGATTCCAGGACTTTTAGTCACAATGTTGAAAGTTCATGGTTGAAGGCATCCACCTGCTCCAAACCAATGGGCATCATATATAATGTATTAAAGAAAAATACTGCAAGGTTAGAAAAAAAAACAGAATACAACTGTGTTCAATAAGATTAACTTCCTGAGAGGCAGGAACAGAAGATGCAATGAAAAAAGTTGGACTGTCAGACTCTGAGTGGAACAATAGATAGAGGCGACTGAGAGTTCATTCCCTTTGGGTGAGAAGAGGATAAAAGTACCCCAGGTGAGCTGGAGATCAGAGACAGGCTCTCTACCTAAAGCTAGAAGCTGGCTGGTGACCATGGCTTTCCACCGCTCGCTTCATGAAGAAGCTGTGGATGGCTGTTGCTGGGCACACTGGCTTTACGAAGAGCCAGAAGCTTCAGGAGACAGGAGGATAGAACAAACTGGCAATCAGTATCCCACCAATCACCACGGAGAAGGTGAGAAATGACTGGCTCAGATTTCCGTGTCCTTCATCACTAACTTTGATGTTATTCTCGCAAAACACGGGTATTTTTCTGCCCTTTCACTTCAGCTGTGGTTTGCCCACTGTGATCTTCATAGGTGTGATGAAAACAGGGTCTTGAAATGTGCTTATTTAATAGGTTTTGCCCCCTAGTACTTCTGTCACCATGATAACAGTTTTCTCCATGGTAGCTGCTGCTCTGGGTCCCAGACTGAACACACAGAGCAGAACTGCCCTCCCTGCTGTGATCTGACAATGAGTGTCAGCTCTACCCTCTCCAGGGCTCCTGTGTAGGCTATGACCCACAGCCTTCACCTCCTGCCCTTCATTTCACTGCTCCAAGCACACAGCTTCCCTTGAACTTGACTTTTCTCACCCTGTCCCTTTAACTTTCCCCTCAGGACCTTTGCACTGGCATACCTTCTTCCAGTTCTCTGCCCAGTTATGTACTCATTATCCAGGAGTCAAAACTGCTGTCACCTCTGCAGCGTGGCCCAGCCTCCCTAGGGGCCCAAAAGGAACCTGTGGAGTAGAATCGTCCTACCTGACCATAGGCCTGTGATGTAAATCTTCAGTGATTGTGGCCTGAAGTTGCCCTACCTAACCTGCAGATCCAAGAGAGAATTAAAAGTTTATCAACAAAATTAAAAGCTTACAAGCCACTGAGACTTTATGATTCTTATGAATCAATAACAAGCAGAACCCACTACTGTTGTTACTAGAATATAAAATACATGGTATTAGCATAGGCAGCAAGTGATGGATGGTAAATTATTATAAAACTATTATAAAAGTCAAAAATGACAACTTGTATTTATAAAGTCATTGTCTATGGTAACATGGAAGATAGTAGGATGTTTCTACATATATGTTGAAGGTATGAGCTAGTGACTTTTGCTTCCATTTGATAAGATTCTGTGAAAGAAATTCAGAAAAAAAATAACACACCAACTTGCAAGCAGAATTTAGAGGTGGTTTGGAAGATCTCAACATACTTAGTTGGAAAATAAAACTCTTAGTTTCCAGTAAGTGCCTCAGGTTCAACCTAGGAAAAAATGCCAAATTAACACAATGGGAGTAACACGCTTTATTAAGACATCTGACGAGTGTTTGGCAGAGTCTCAACTAGATAAAAAGATTTCCGAGCAGCTTAAAGGCAGAGTACCCCCAGAAACCTCTGTGGCAGATCCTCTATAATAAAGGCTGGAAAACAGGCATGCCTCAAAAAGAATTGTGGGTGTGGGTGTGGCTTTCTCAATAGAATGAAACTGACCTATTGAATGTCAGAGAGTATTAGATCACATAAAAAAAATCAGCTGTATGTTGCTTAAAGTGATAAATCCACCATAAAGTGCCACAGAAAAATTGAAGTAAAGGGATAAAGCTACATTACACAGAGTTCTTCTTCTGGAAATGGTACAGAAACTTTTAACCAGACTAAGTTTCCTCCAGTATACTCTGGGCAACATATGAAGAAAATTCCAACTGTTTGAAGGCACTGGAAAACAAACAAAAATCAAGCACAATCTGGCGAGATAAGCACCGAAAGAAGGGAATCACACTGAGAGTCATTTAAAAACTTTTGCCAGAGTATAGAGATGCTAGAACTCAGAAAAGGGCACTTTTACTGGCCAAGGTGTCCATGGGTAGAGTGTGGGGATGCCCAAGCAACCTGAAAGCAATAAATGATCCCCCAGAAAGTACAGAGCCATAAAAGAGCGAGTCTTAAAATCTATGATAAATCTCACTCAAAATTTTGGCTGACAGTATATGTGCAGAAGAATCTACAAGGGTTTGTGGTCTTGGAAAATAACAGTTGCATGGTTGATAACTGACAGAAATTTCAGCTGCTGCCTACTGTAAGACAAGTTAAGTGTCTGCTAACAAAAAAAAATTACTCCTCAGCTGAATGCAACAGACACAATGTCTCTACAATGATTAATTCAAGTGTCTTATATATGATAAAATTTTACTAAACATGTCAATATTTGTGGCCTCTTAATCCTGAAACTAGTAATATCCAGCAACAGAAGAATGGAAATAAACCAAAAATCACTAGATGGATACAATGGACAGTTTAGCCACTAAAAGGAATGAATCACTGACAAAATAGCATGAATGAATCTCAAAGACAGTTTGAGTGAAAACAGATAAACACAAAAGAATATATAAAGGTGTGATTCCATGTATGTGATGCTCTAGAAAAGGCACACAGCCATGAGGGAACATGCTGCTGCACTGGAAGAATCTATATGCTGGAGAAGTGAGCTTGTCAGAAACTGTTTAAGAGCTCAGATTTTATCCACCTTGCAAGATAATAAGTTAGTCTGCTGCTGAGTCATGGGTGCTGGCTGTGATAGTTACGTGTGGTGTCAATTTGAATAAGAAACACCTGGCTGATTTGTTTAGCACAGTTCTGTGTGTGTCTGGATGACTGTTACTCAAGATGGAAGACTCATTCTGGGTGAGGTTGGCACCAACCAGGAGGCTGGTAACCTGGATAGAATAAAAAGGGGAAGAAAAAGGAAATTTCACTTCTACTTCTTTGGAGGAGCTCCAATCTTTACCCTTACCTCTGGGCATCCATCCACAGGCTTCCAGCACAGACCCTTCCTCTTCCTGATATGGACTCACACAGGGATCTTCAGTGAGCTCCAGGCCCTAGACTTTTGACTGGGTCCTTCAGATCTCTGCCACACAGACAACTCTTCTGCATTCTTCTACATGTGATTGTTTGACTCTGCAGAGGAGCATTGTTAAGACTACCTTATACATAGTATAGATATAAAATTAGGCTAAATTGGTTCCTCTAATGAACTTAATATACTGGAATAAGACACAAACTCCCATGTCAGGGAAAGAAGACTAATCACAACATAGCAGGCAACATGAGCTTCATGCATTCACTCTTTTAAGAGTGATAAGGGGAACCCAAGTGAATCCTGGGCATGCAAGCAAGTTCGTGCTAGAATTGGGGAACATAAAGCTTAGGGAATCTGGATTATTTCTTCTTCTTCTTCTTCTTCTTCTTCTTCTTCTTCTTCTTCTTCTTCTTCTTCTTCTTCTTCTTCTTCTCCTTCTCCTTCTCCTTCTCCTCCTCCTCCTCCTCCTCCTCCTCCTCCTCCTTCTCCTTCCTCTTCTTTTTTTTATATTAGGGATTGATTCCAGGACCTTTGTGCTGAGCTACATCCAGGGTTTCACTAAGTTTCCATAGCTGGGCTGGCACTGTTGATCCTCCTGCTTCAAGTCTCCCAGGGTGCTGGGATTACAGGGATGTGCCACCATGCCTGGCACAGGCACCTAAATCCCTCATGAAGGGCAGTTAGTCTGCTCGCCCTTTACCCTGGGAGGAGAAATTATCTGTATTACACTGAACAGAAAACAAACCTACCTTTTGCCAAAGAGGAAGAAACGGTCTTTCTAGACCATGCATCATCTAAACATCCTTTTAGAAATAGTACTTGTGCTTGCAACTCAACCAGAAACAAAGACATATGAATGTCTCTGGCAGTGGGTTACATGAATTAACACATTTATCAATGTACTGAATCTTACTGGGCATGATGGTGCATGCCTATAAGCCCACCAACTTGAGAGGCTGAGGCAGGAGGATCACAAGTTTGAGTCCAATTTGGTAATTTAGCAAGAGCCTGTCTCTAAGCAAAATTTACAAAGGGCTGAGGGTATAGTTTGCTGCTACAGTGCTTGCTTGCTTAAACATACATGAAACACTGAGGTTAATTCCTAGGATGAAAAAAATAATTACTGAATGTTACATTAAAAAAAACTAGGTGTGAGCAAATGAACGATGATAGTAAAAGTGGTTTCTTTCATTTTGATGAATCTTTTAAAATGGACAAGTATGGGAGAGGCCAGCCTGCCTTACTCAAGTGAAAGCTGACCCCCTCTCCCCAACACACTATTCCTTTCGAGTATGCTATGTTAAGCTGCATAAAGATTAGGAAGCTATCCTTTTTCTTTTCTTTCTTTTTTTTTTTTTGCTTCTCATTATTGTGTATTTGGCACACTGTACATAATTGGTCAATATTTCATTTGTTGAATAAACTTGTAAAAACAAGGTTAAAAAAAGAAAGCAATGTTTTAACCCCAAAGACACTGAGTCATCCTCTTTATCCTGCCGTTTCTTGCTTTCACTTGTGCTCAGTTATCCTTTTCTCACCTTTCCTTGCCACTTCACTCTCATGAGGTCACAAAAAATGGAATCATCTCTCTAGCACATGCTTTATTTAAAGGATAAAAATTTTAATGCTTTGTTCTTTAAGAAAAATCGATTGAATTAAAGTGAGTTTAAATGAGGTCAGTAAGTCGTGCTTCCTGGACATGAATCGCAGCTGACTTACTTGTGTGTCCTGGCATTTCCCTGTGCCTCCTGGTAGAATTGCACAGACCTACTTAGATGGTTAAATGGGAAAATATAGTAGTTTCTAGCGCTTATAACAGCAGTGACACAATAACGTATGTTACCTATCACTTAAATGTCACCGGGGGTCCTGGCCTGGGACAGTCAGGGCTGCAGAGTGTACCAAGGTCGCCTCCTTGAGTGACTTGCTGGGTTACTGGGGGGTCCCTGCCTGGGGTGATCTGGCCACATGCCCATTATAGCAGCACAATTTGTCATAGCTAGATCTTGGAAACAACACAAATGCCCATCAACTGAGGAATGGATAGGATGTGTGGTTTTTAAAATATAATGGAGTATTGCTCAGCTGTAAAGAAGGATACACTTGAGACTTTTATAGGTAAATGGATGCAAATAGAGAGCATACTCATAAGTGAAATAAATCAGATCCCCATGTGTAAATATCGTATTGTCTCCCCAGTGTGAGAAACTGAATGACTAAATAAGATCCAAAACGTATAGTAGGTATTGTGAATTAAGAAACTATTCAAAAGCAAAGAGAAACTGGGATGGTGGAAAGGAGGAAGGAAGAAAGGGAAATATATATATATATATATATATATATATATATATATATATCATAGTTAAGATAGTTACACAGCTAGTTTTTCTTAGTTCATTGAAGAGAAAGATGTGTATTGATATGGTTTGGGCAATATTTCTTGTCTATGTCTTGTACTCTGAGTAACTACTATTGGAGATGACAATACATAATGTATGAATTATTATTACTATCCTACTAGTCTGTTTGAAACTCTGTTTTATTATTATCTTTATTTTCTCTTTAAAATTAAAAAAAGTCACTGTGTATGGATTGTGAATCAGGCATTAATACCATCACACAAAGCAACAAGATAAAACAAAACTGAAATAAAAATTGGAATTTAAGGGGTTGGGGATTTGGCTCAGTGGCACAAGTGCTTGCCAGGCAAGTATGAGGTTGTGAGTTCAAAGCCAGGTACCCCCCCAAAAAAAGGGCAATTTTAAATATGAGCTAATAAGCAAGATTTAAGTTTGAAAAACAAATTTAGATACAACTTCTTTTTCAAACTGACTCTAGTTTAAACAAATTTTCAACCACTGTATGTGATTTGGTATTCTTTTACTAAACAGTAGGCATTATTGGGGTGCTATCCTACAGTTGTGTAAGGATTTATTATCACATAATGTTGGTGTGCTTTTTCACTTTTGAACGAAAAACATTTCAAAATGTCGACATAGCAATATATAAAGCAGTTATTATAAATGCACATAGTATGGTCTACAGGTATCAGGTTTACCTTTTTTGATGCACTGTGAGTTACACTGTGGTTAAGACTTTTGTCTTCACCCCTGAAAAAGTCCACATTCCATCAGAGTGATGTATGGTGATACCTAACAGCCCCAACTACTAAACACAATTGTTAAACAGAATCGGATCAAGTCATAACCAGTTTTATTGCAAAAGGACCCTGCACACATTTATCAATTCTAGTACCTTAACAACTACCCAGTCAGTCACTAAGCTACAGAAACAGCCATCAAGCAAAGCAAGAACTCTCAGCCGTCCTTCTGCATGTTAGCAGCGTGTCACTCCTGAGCAAGTGCTCACACCACTGAGGTCTGTGAGCAGTCACTTTTCCCATCATCCTGAGCAAAAGATGGAATGACTAAAGTACAAATACAAGATATCATAAATAATTTCTTTTAAAAAAGTCACCAAAATTCAAGTGTTTTGTGAATTTGCTACATTCAAAATGCCGTAACAATTGCCTTTGGTTAAGCAATCTCTGCCCACATTCAGTGAACCAACTGGACGTTGCTGGGCATGAAGGTGACTCTCTTGGCGTGGGTGGCATGCAGATTAGTATCCTCAGGTGAGCCACGAGGCTCCCCTCGTCTCCTGAAGATCCCAGTGGCTGCATTCTGAAACCTCAAGTTGGTTTTGGGCAATGTTTCTCACCAACCTCTGGAAAGGCATCGTCCAGAGGAGAAACCCTGTTCATTTTTGGTAAGGACGAATCTCCATGAAGGGCCAAACCACTCTGCTGTGTGGTGACCTGCAATCTTCCTTACAGACACCGATCTTCAGTGCTGTGGTTATTTCATGGACATGAAATCTGCGGGTATGGAAAGCTGAGCTTCCAGATGGTGTGACCTTGGGAAAATGTTACGTCATCTCTATTTTATCTTCTTGTTTATAACATTACTTATAAGATAGGCCTGTAGCTCAAGTGTTAGAACACTTGTCTAGCATGTGTGAGGCCTTGGGTTTGACCCTTAACATCACTAAAATAAAATACAATAAAATAATTAAATTAAATAGTACTGACCTCAGAGAGTTTTGAGATGTAAAGCAACGCGCCAGGGCCTGACAAGCAATGGGCTCAATATATTTAGCTACTAAGAGGTAGTTTTGAACATTGTGGTTGCCTCATCAATATCCCTTCTGCATCTTCTTTATTACACAGCAGCTGAGTGGCTGGGGGTGAGGGTTACAGCCTGTATCCAACCAGGGTGCTTTAAGTTTCTCTTTTGCTCTGGTTTATTGTACTCTATTGAAGCGGCGAAGTCCCTTCATAGGAAGCTTATTAAGCACAATATGTACAGTGAAGAAATCAGCCCTGATCTGTGTGATGAGGAAGAATCTCTTCCATGTCCCCTGTGTAGGTTCATAATCACCCACTGGATTCCAAAGAAGCAGTCTAATATTCTCCGTTCATCGTGGATCAGATTATTTCAGTGCCATGACTGTGTGTTCCTTCTGACAAACTGTAACTTTGAATCTTTCTTTCCTGCCTTCTCGTCATGGCCATGCCTGTGGTGCCACAGTGGGGAGCACAGCAGGTGTCTGCCCACATTCCTCGCCATCTAGGCCTGGGGAGAATAAAGGCCTTTTCTCCTAAAAGCTTCAGGACATTGCTCTTCTGGCTTGTGGCAGAGTCACCTGTTCCACCAGCATCATGCTGGGTAATAGTTTTGGTCATTAAGAAACAAAAACTTTAACTGTGGTGTCAGATAAATATTTGAAATGCATGAGCCATAGAGTACAGCTCAAAAATTATTACAAGATCATCATAATTCTGGTCAAGAAAGGCAAGGTTTCTAGCACATCCTAACCTGCCCTCCTTGTGACTGTACTTCCCCGTTTCATTCTTCCCAAAGGTGCTTCTGAATTCTTACTTAAGAGGAAGTCAGATAGCGCATTTTCTTTTTGTGGCCTGGTTTCTTTTGCTCAGGATGTTTGTAAGATTCCTTTAAACTGAAAGAAAACTTCGCTTACCTTCTTGCTACAGAGAGCAAGTCCCTATTCTGTTCAGAGACAGTGGAGCTGTTCTCAGTATGAAAGTATCATGAATAATGCTAAAACTACTCTGTGTGTCTTTTGATAAATACACATACACATCTCTGTTGGATATGAGGTGGAACTGCTGAGTTGAGGGTTATATGTATGTTCCACTTTAAGACACTGTCAAACATTTTCCAAAGTGATTGAGTCCATTTACCTCCCACCAGCAGTTCCTATTGCTCCACACCCTCACACTTAGTACTGTTAATATTTTAATTTTTGTTTGACTGCTATAACAGTCTTACTGTAGCATAATTTGCATTTCTTCAATAACTAATAAGCCTTGATAAAGTTTAAAAGATTTTTAAACTAGTACTAACTGTCAAGGTAAAATAATGTTTCTCTTGTTCTTTGCCAAAAAGAGAAGCCACTCTCCCTTGTGACACACTGCTTCTAACATGTTTTCTATTTACCCACTTCTCAATGAGTTCAGATTTACCTAGGCCAGTTTCAGGGGAACAGGCAGACTCCAGGGACTGCTTTTGCTCTTTTGCTGTCAACTCGAGTATTTGATGCAAACTAACATCTACATGTGGTGAGAAAATTTCCCTGAGGAAATTCTAGGAGGTCCATTAGCTCTAGGTTAGAAGAATGTAGGGACTTCCTTGCAGTAAGTTCGAAGTTCTCAGGACAAAGAAACTGGAAAGACCATTTTTCTCCCTGCTATAAGTACTGGTTCACATGGATTTTGATTTCCATACACTGGCTTCAATTCACATATGACAGTAATAGAACTCTTTTTTTCCCCACCTGTGATCATTATTCAAATGGATTTTCACTGGAACTGGTTCATTTGTCAAAGTAAAGTGAGACTTGCTCTCAGGAGAAGACGTAGCTCAATGTATCTGCTCAGCTCAAAGCATGATGATCGTACGTATCACATGAGCTGCAGTTTCATATTTTAACTATTTCATGTGATTCCCTAGCAACACCATACCTTCTGGTCACAGGATCCATGTGCTCCTCCTGAGTTACTGTTTCTAGAAAAGGAAATAATGCAATCCACTTCTTAGAATTCATATATTAAAATAGAGCTTCATATCTAATATGGGTGACCTTTATGTTTTCCCTCTTTACTTGAATCAAGCAGAAAAATTCTTGCTAAGACTTTTAATACAGCTTAACATTCTTGTGTGAGAGAAATTACACCTACAGGAGGCAATATGACTAGGAGAAAAGTCTGTTCAAGTATTTTATTTTTTCTTGCTGTCACAAGTTTTTAGTTTTATGTATCTATTAATGTTATTGAAAGTTAAAATGCACCTATAAATTAAGTTTTTGAGGTACACAGAAAGCATTCATTTTATAAGACGATTCACTTTATGTTCATAAGAACAATCACATACACATAGATACACATATTGTTGTATCCTTTTAATTATTCTATTTGGGTGTTTTTGCTATTGATAACTATACCTTTCTCATGTTCCTTTTTCATTTAAAAACAAAATATACCTACATTCTTTTTCAGAGACCCAATCTGTGGTATAATTTATTTATATAGTTCATTAAACATGGGAAATAAAAATTAGACCTAGGTAGAAATTTTGAATGATGTAAAGCAAAATATTACCTTTTTAAAAACACCACACTATTTACCAGCATGAAAAAACTAACCTGTTATTTGGAGACTGCTTGTGTTTTTCAATGTCTTAATTCTTATTTATGGATATTAAATGGAAGAAAAATCAGATATTTATTTCTAAAAATATCCAATGTAGGAAGACTTGGAATCAACGTTGCAGAGTCTTACTTTTACAATAGTCCAACCTAAAGTCCAATATTCAGAATCTCTGGGTCAGTATGTTGCAAAGTGAACGCCAATCACCACCCTATCAGAATCGCTTAGGGATTTTGCTGAAAACGCCACTCTAAACCTGCAGAATCAGGGTACCTGTATTTCATACACTCAAGATGCTTCTGAGGACTCCAACGGTAAGGAACCACTGCTGAAGGCATAAAACACATACTCCAAGCTCAGTGCCTTAAATAATGGTGGGAAGCTGTACTTCGCTGTTCTTGAGTGCCAACATTTATCGCCACCTAGTGGTAAAAATTCTATTTTCACGTCTATTTTTTATGGGTTCATTAATACTGAGTAGGATCCAATTAATATACTGTAAAGTAAAATTTAGGGAAAACCAAAATTTCACATTAATAAATTCCTTGGTATTTTTATTAACTTTTATCTAGGATAATATGAAAGCACTGGAATTAATACCAAACATTGTGTACTTGAACATGAAAATTTCTTTTTGGTATTTTAAAGATTAGTTCTGCTTTCACACCATGCAAGACCTGAGTTCATGAATTTACAAGAAAGTGTTGACTAAGCTTTAATTTAAATGTCACTTATTATTGTACTACGCAGTTGATAGGGGTTTACTGACCTGTATTTTTTTCAAATTTCTTTGTGTTTCGCAGTTCTGGGGATTGAACCCAGGGGATTCACACTGAGCTACATCTTCAGTACTTTTTATTTTATTTTTGTTTTGAAACAACCTAGGTTGTACTTGAACTTGCAATCTTTCTGCCTCAGCCTCCCAGAGGGTTTATAGGCATGCGCTGCCGTGTCTGGCTCATTTTAATTTTTAAAAAGAAATATGCAATAAAACTCTACTATGTCAGCAGATTTTGCAACTGATATTTGAACATTTAAATATTCATATGTTTTCATACCCATAGTGCATATGAGAAATAAGCATTTGTAAAGACATAAGCACTAGTTGACAAAATGTAATCCTTGGGTTCTACAACTTCATTTTAAGAAAAATGCAACATTCTAGCTTTTAAAATAACATTGTAGGGATCAACTCGAAGAGACAAAAGCTGAACAAAAGCTAAATAACAGGATTATAATGAAGCATATGCAGAATCGAAAATAAACAGTGTTCACTTATATGCCACTGGGAAAGAAAACTGAAAAGATGTGTTCATGCTCCAGAGGTATTACATGGGTCTCTTTCCAGTTTGTAGGAAAAGCTCAAAGACAGGTATCCTGCTGACACATCCCCCTGCTGGAGTGGCAGCCTGACCTCGCCTGCAGCCACTAGGATCACCGAATTCCAACAGAAAACTGGGAGAGCAGGAACATTCACAGTAGCTACCATCTGACAGAGTGAGATTCAGCTCCGGTGCAGTCCATGAAAAAGGTGAACACCAGCAGGTGAAAACCGTAGGGAATCAGGTTTAGACCAATTAAGAGAACTGACTAGAGGTGTAGCAGACTCAGGGAGAAGGCGGAGAGTTCTCTTTACATAACTAAAAATGTCAATTTTGCAGTTTAATCACCTGGACAGGAATATTATTTAGGGAATTCAAGCATTATTTGAATGGAGGAGTAAGGTAACTTGTAAGACAGTTTAATTCCAATCTGTTAAAACTAAATTATGTGTGCAGTAAATTAATTCAGGAGGACTAAATTTGTTAGTAATGAATCCTCAGGTCTTCTCACTTAGGTTTTCATTTCTAAAGACAGCATTTACTTTCTTTTTAAAAATGTGCCCTTTGGCTCACAGAAAGTCTTGTTCAATTAAGCCTTGCCTGGGAAGATAGGACTGGAAATTTCCTTGTCTAAATTTACTAAAATTACTGAATCAAAAAGAGGATTTTAATTTCCAATGGAGAAATACCAGAGTAGGAAATACGCTATTTGAAATATGTAGGAAATACACTGACTGAATTTAATCTTCATTATTTTTAGTTTAACTCAGGATATGAGGAGCATAATGAGGAGCTAATTAAGTGATGCTTTAACAGCTGCATTATCCTTTATAATACCTTTTACTTAAAGTGCCAAGTTCTTGATTTGATACATTATCATTAACTTAAAAAGCTGATAAAATTTTTTCTTAGATTAAAAAAACCCAGCAGAGTAGTTTCCTAATTTTTAATCTTTAATTTCAAAACAAATCTGTGTTCACCGTAGTCTGTTGAAAACAGCTTAGATATACTTTTGGGGTGGCCATGGTATTTCTGTATTTATAAAGGGAAAAATGTTCACTGCCTTCAAGCCACTGGCATGAATTTAAACTTACTAGCTGATAGGTTCTGCTAGCCTGGAGTTTAGCTACATCTTCCCAACTTGGGAGGGCGCAGAGAAGCAACTTCTTTCTCCAAGAGTAACTTCTACCTTCTCATTCCAAAGATAAACCTCCTGCTCCCTTTTTGCGCCTGCGTGGAGCCCTTTCCAATCCCAAGACTCCACAACCACCCAAGACTCCACTTCCCGCCCCCAAGTAAATCTTTCGGTCTCCTGTTTTACACAGGCAGATGCTCCCTCAAATCAGCGGTTAATACGTCATTTTGCCCAACTCCCAAACTCCTCCCCCAGCCAAAACTGACAAAAATAGTCCCACTTCTTTGTTCTTGTTGAAACAAGAACCTGTACCCCCTGCCCCGTGAAGCTCTCCCCTGCCCACATTAGAGGCCTCCTCCTTTGTCTCCTTCTTATCTCTCATTTTCTCTCTGCTGCTTCAGATTGAGTGCCCAAAATACCCAATCACTATCTACAATAACTTTTTATTTTTCATCATTAGTTTTTTGCTTTATAATCTTGAAGTCTTTAAAAATTATCAACAAAGTTTGATGTGTAACTTTAAATATACAGTATCAAAATATTTATAATGATATGTCCTTTGGCTCTTACAGTTACTGTAAGCAATGAATGTGCATGTGTAGACTGAGAGACAATTACCATATTTTATCAAATCTAAGGTGCAACTGACTGAAAGAAGCACCTTTATATTATTTCATTATAAATGAAAACGCTACAGCATGTAATTGATATCAAGATGTTTTCTGCTTTCAGAAGCACTGAAATGTGAAAATCTGTGTATCTCTAAACCAAAGAAATGTATAATTTATTCAAATTCTAAACACTAATTTTTCTATTGTTGTCTTTCACATAAATAAGTCATGATTTATTTAAGTGAAGGAAACTTTATTTCTGCTGGACATACCAATATAGCGTTTTTTCTCTAAGAAATTTCATTTCTCCTACATTTAGCAACACATTGCTCTAAGAAAGAGCTATAATATTGGTTTTAGTATTAAAGTGCTGATTTTATAATACTTATCAGCAATCTCTGACTCCCAGATAAAACAATGCAGTGCAGACTATCGGGTATATGAAAAAAAAAAGCTGTCAGCTGTCCACAGGGAGTGCGTCCAGTCACATTTTCAGTCAGTCAGCTGAGGATTCTGTCATTATTTCATCTTTCTTCTGTAGAAAGAACACAAGTATGAAAATCATCACTGGAAAGGAAATAGCCATTGCATACAGTATTTCTAAAGTGTTAGGAATTCTTTTATTTCAATAAAACATGGTCTGTTTAATCATAGCTGCACACAAATAGGCAAAACCAAACTTAGAAGAATGATGCAAGCAGGTACTGTACTGAATTTTGAGAGGGAAAGTACGGTGAATTAATAAAAAGCCAGATGCCCTGAAATAATTTATGTCTACTTTCCTCAAATAGTAAGAGAAATGTATTATGCATATAGGACCTGTAGGAGATGACCTGGGAAGCTTCCCTTGAACACAGAACAATTGCTCCAGCATTAGTGAAACGGAACCCTGTCTCCATGAGCTCTTACGTACAGAACTGGCTATGATATTTCCTTCTCCCTTCAATTGGTCATAAGCAATGCAAATAAGGCCAGCTAAGGTACTGATATGTAATCCATGAAGCCAGAAGACAGTCTCCTGTTTCCTACCACAGTGCTCCCTATAACCAGTTGAGCACAGCGGGATGGCAGAGCCACTTAGCTCCAGGAATGTTATAAAGATAAGAGTCTATGACTTCCCAGGGCACAAAAGTTTATATATCTGAAACTGAAGCAACAGCCTCCTAAATCATTCAAATGTTATCTCAATCAAATTATGTAGATTAGTCTTTCTGCATACGCCTCTCCCTACATATTGCAGAGGTGCTTGTTCTTCACCCACTCAGCTCAGCTCAGCTCAGCTCATATTGCTCACGTAGTTCCAAAATCTCACAGTCACTCATCCTTGAGCCATGCCCTTCTTCACAAGATAATACATTGTGGGTGAGGCATTGGATCAGAGCCTTAGTTCTGCATATCCTCACCTAGATTGGACTCAGGATCCCTTGGCTGCCCATAACTTTGCACACATATTATTGTCTTTATCCTTACCATGGTTTGCACTGGAGGTGGTAGATTGGAATTAGCTTGCTGGGATTCCAATAACATTTCAATGGAATTACAAATATAAAATTTCTCAGGCCATGAGGAAGGTGGGAAAAGGGATTATAATATTTGGGTTACAATACATAACATTTGGTTTACAATAGGACCCACTGCAAAACAAAACTCAACTGCTTTCAGTATTATATTCTGAGATCACTTCTATTTCCTATATGTCACTCTCTTGATCACAGGCTTACTCCTCAGAGACAATAATAATGAGCCATGTTTGTGTCCTCTTAAAATTAAAGAAGCAAAGGGAATCCCCTCTCCATGACTAACCGTCAGTTATCACAATCATGCTAAATTTGAGAAAGTCTGTCATACTATTTTGTCAAACCTTAACATAAGTATGATTGTTCAAAGACAAGGACTAAGTACATTGTCCAGCCTGAACTGGAACTGAGTTAGGTGGTCTTCCTGCTTTAGACTCCTGAGTTTCTGAAACTACTGACAGGCCATATGCTTATTTAAAACAACATCCAAAAAAAGACATAAATCTCATTATGTAATCCTTGGTAAATATAAGACGCATAGCAAAAGTAAATAAAGTCATGCTACAATTAGAAGACATTAAAATCAGAACTAATTTTAGCTTACTTAAATAACCATTTTCAACAAATCTGACCCTACTTTGTCTTTACCTCGAATAGGAATAAAGGAAAATATGAAAGGTTTATCTTTATGATTAGCCATTCTAATGTAATTCCTTTAATGTAGGGAACTGGATGAATGTAATGCAAGTCACTTGCAAGGGGAAAGACATGATATTATAAAGTTCAGTTCAGTGATACCACCTGGCCAGAAGGTAGCTTTATAGCATTAAACTTAATTGTTTTTGATCATTTGAATGTCATTATTTTTGATAAGATAATATCTCAAAGCTTTCACTGAAGTCATATACAAGGGTTTCAGTTCACATTTGAAATGCTTTTAAAATTTGTTTTTAAAATTTTACAAGGAATTTTGCTGTCTCATTGCTCCTTAAAAACTGTAAAGCAACTAGGTCTAGAAAGATGGAGAGTTACCTAATCAGAAGAGCTATGGGAGCTGTAATTTCAACCCAGATCTTCTGATTTTAAGTCCAATATTCTCTTTAAAATGTAAATAAACATTAGGAATGGTTCCACCATAAAAGTAATTTATATACATTTTATAACTGTGCATTTTAAGGACAAAGATTTTTTGAGCAAAAAGAAGAATGTTTAAACATTAAAATATTCAGACAGGAATAAATAATTTTGCAAGCTATTTTACAGGATAGTGCATATAAACAGAATTCAGCTCTTCATATATTTTTCATAATCAGGAAAAAAGCTAAATGGTTTTCATTGGCAATTCATTATTTCTGGGGTTAAACCACTAGCACCATATGGTGTAATGAGGATAGATTTTCAAATTAAATAAAACATTTTAAAAATAGGATTATTCACAACAGGTATCCTGTGAACATTCTGTATTCCCAAATGCCACCTCTGAAAAAAGAACTGACCAGTTGGTTGGCACTGAGAGGAGGGCCTTTGGGAGTAAGGAAAGCCTGACATGATTCCTTCTGATACTTGCTTGCTCACATTCCCTGTTCACAAGAAAGAAAACTTTAAGTGAAAAAACAAATGGTTTCAAGCCGGTAACTTCACACTGGATTCATGTGACTTGCTGTAGACTTCAGAAGCTAATGTGTATG